>CM075506.1:3710000-3790000 GCA_037950675.1 Hypophthalmichthys molitrix
TGCGTTCACACAGAAAATTCCAAAAAGAAAAAAAAATACCTGGATGATGAACATGAATTAGCATGTTGTTGACATGTTTTAACACATTTCTAGCATGATTTAGCATGTTGTTAGCATGTTTTAACATATTGTTACCATGATTTAGCATACTGCTAGCATGTTCTAGCACATTGTTAGCATGAATTAGTATGTTAGCAAGTTTTAACATTGCTACCATGAAATACTAGCTGCGTCCAAATCGCTTATTGTTGAGTAGGTACTACATTTAAATTTAAATTTACTTCACGACCATTGAAAAAGTACGTTCTATATAGTATGAATGGATGTAGTATGAATGAATTCGGACGTACTACATCCGCTATGTTGTTACTGTCACATGACCTACCAGCATCAGTTACATCCCTTCAACTTCATTCACAAATCATCTCCCATGGCCTCATGGGATAGTAAAGTGTCCATTGTATGCACACTTCAGAATCTCACCGGAAGAAGTAAGTCTTCCGGTACTTTTCGACTACTGTTTTTCGAATACTATGAATTCGGACATACTACTCTTTTCGCATAGTCTACTGTTTTACACATACTATATAGTAGAGAAGTATTCGATTTCAGATGCAGCGCCTATGTTGCTAGCATGATTTAGCATGTTGCTAGCATGTCCTAAGCTAGTTGCTAGGCTTTGCTAGTAATAGATACTTGGTGAATGAAACATAAATACTCTATTAGAGTTATTGTGTGAAAGTTTTGACCCCCTCAATGAAAGTTTATGGGATTTTTTTCATAGTTTTGATCATCCATTTAGCGAAAACCAGAAGTCTGATCAGTTAGAAAAGATATAGCAACCCGAGTCAGACCACTCTGAAGCTCTTGGAGGAGATACTGACTAAATTTAGTCTCGGAAGAAAAAGCAGAAGTTTGATGTAAACTGAGAAATTCAAATTCTGCTCAATTATGAAATCAATTTGATTCAGATATAAAGCAGCTTTGTCTCAAAAATGAATTGCAGGAATAATGACTTTCAAAGAGGCTTGCTTTGCCTTCCAAAAAAGTGTCAAAAGTAGCAGCGGAGTGAGATTACATCAGCTTTGACCTGAGATCAGCCACGCATTATAAGTTCTGCTGTCATTCTGGAGAGGACAAGGACGGAAGACTCGTTTCGGTATGGTTATCAGGACAAGGACGGAGAGTACTCTCATAAAAGCGCTTTACTGTGAAATGTATATATCGAGACTGAGTGAGGTCATCTCTTTCGCCCCAGATGGCTCGGCCCGCCGGTGGCCTGGAGTCTGTCCGCGGCCTGGTGTGGGGCGGCGACCAGATGGATTTGATACGGTTTGCTAGAGAGGATCGTGTGTTCAAGGACCAGGGATTTAGAGAATGTTTAGCACTGAAGTGCTCTGAATACTGTACACAAGAAGGCTGTAGCTTTATTTTTCAGCTCTCAATCTGGCTCTCATCAGGTGGTGCTTCTGTTTGATTTGTTCATGGGTCACTCCGCTAGAACTAAGCGTCTGTAAAATCGTGTCGGTGAGTCAGCGAGGCACCCTATCGATTTCATGCAGAGACGCTAAAGTTGGAGTCCTGCTGGTGTTTTTGTAGATAATATTGGCCTCTCTGTTTTCAGCAACAGGTCTGGCAATCAATCTGCCATTAGTTTATCCAGAGAGAGTATCTCAAGAAAATGTCTCTAGGTTAAGTTTCACTTCAAGATCAAAACAAAATAAGAAATTATATATAATTTGCATAATGAAATGTCATATGAGGAGACCAGACGCCATTTTTTGAATGGAGGAGAGGCTTTACTACTTGATCCCATAAACTGCTTTTGTGGGAAAACGACTTATTTAATGAATCGACAGCCTATTGGCTAATCTTCAACATGTTTGGTCTTAAACACTAGTTTTGGATTGATCTATTTTTATAGTTTACACTGGAGAAAAAATTGCAGTTTAATAAGAGAAGTCACAGACAATTGTGCGACAGGTATGATTCATTTTACGGCACTTCTCATTCATTTCAATGGTATCCGCAAATAGTGATTGACTATCGCACAACTCTAAACGAAATTCAATGATGTCAAGGCTGTAATGTGATTGGTTATCAAGGCACACGTGATCCAAGTTGCCCATTACTCCGGATATTCCCTCTTATCTCCCAATAATATGACCATATACACACTCACTGGCCATTTTATTAGGTACATCTGCCCATTAACGCAAATATCTAATCAGCCAATCACATGGCAGCAACTCAATGCATTTAGGCATGTTGACATGGTCAAGACAACCTGCTGAAGTTCAAACTGAGCATCAGAATGGGGAAGAAAGTTGATTTAAGTGAGTATTTCAGAAACTGCTGATCTACTGGGATTTTCACATACAACCATCTCTAGAGTTTACAGAGAATGGTCTGAAAAAGAGATCCAGTGAGCATCAGTTCTGTGGGAGAAAACACCTTGTCATCAGACTGGTTCAATCCAAGTGTGCCGCACACATCCTGAAAAGTGAAGCCAAAACATTTCGATTGCCCCCTGGTGGCTGGCTGCAGTATAGGTCATAAAATACGCCCTCTCCATGTAATCGAATGGGACTGGAGCCAAACTAATAAATTCAATTACACTTCAAATTATTTTTTTCTGAAGATGATTTGTGTCATTTTAGGTAGTTCTTATTACTCTGAAGTATGTTCAAGTGTTCGTTTTTCCAGTAAGTTTGGATTTAGTTAGTTATCTGATGCTATAAAACGGGGTGTAACCTCATGATTGACAGCTGTGCTTGCGATTGAGTCCTTGATGCCACGGCTCCACCTCAGGATCACTACTGCACAGACTTGGGCTGCGTTCCACCCCAATTTTAGACACGCACTCGCAAACTTCCCTAAGCACTTCCCCTAGGGGGAATCCCTGCTGCCATTTTGAAGTGTGTTCCACTTCGTGAAGTGGATGAGGGAAGTTTATATGGACAGATCCTCGCTCCCTCGATTTTGACCGAGGGAGCAAGTCTACGTCATATGTAGACTTCAGGCAGCTCCATAAACCACAATGCAACATGATTGTGACGTCACCACATATCACATTTAATTTACTCCACTCTATGATATATAAATTATTTTTTTGAATATTTAAAACAACCCAAACACACCAATATACATATAGAATGCCGCATTAAACAATTTCATAAGGGAAAAAATGTAATAATAAATCAACTCCATAGGGGATTCCAAGTGATCAAGCGCTTAGGTCGTTCCAATTCAGCCCATTGCAAGGGTTCCGCCAGTAGTGGGCACTAATGCAACATAAGCAATGACGTACATCCGAGTCAGCGAGACTGAGGGAAGTTAGCAAGAGACGGGCATAAAAAAACAAACTGGAACGCAGTCTTGGGCTCCGAATGACGTAACCAGCAAGGATCGTTTCTGGGATATTTTGGATTTGTTTGTTTTTCAGTGGAAAGAAGTGGAGACGTGTTGTCCATCTTTCTTTACAGTCTATTGTTTGAGCTGATAGACAACAGTAACTCAAATAACCACTCGTCTAACCTTGAAGCAGATGATCTACAGCAGCAGAAGACACACCAGTGACACTTCTGTCAGCTGAGAACAGCAAACTGAAGCCACAATTCACACAGACTCACTAAAACTGGACAGTAGAAGATTGGAAAAACATTGTTTGGTCTGATGAGTCTCGATTTCTGCTGCGACATTCAGATGTTAGAGTCAGAATTTGGTGTAAACATCATGAAAGCATGGATCAGTCCTGCCTTGTATCAATGGTTCAGGCTGCTGGTGGTGTAATGGTGTGAGGGAGATTTTCTTGGCACACTTTGGGCTTCTCAGTTCCAACTAAAGATTATTTAAATGCCACAGCCTTGCTGACCATGTCTATCCCTTTATGACCACAGTGGACCAACTTCTGGTGGACACTTCCAGCAGGATAATGCACCTCACAAAGCTCAAATCATCTCAAACTGGTTTCTTGACCATGACAATGAGTTCACTAGACTCAAATGTCCTCCACAGTCACCAGATCTCAATCCAGTAGAGCAGCTTTGGGATGTGGAGGAACGGGAGATTCACATCATGGATCTGCAGCCGACAAATCTGTGTGATGAAATCATGACAATATGGAGCAAAATCTCTGAGGAATGTTTCCAGCAGCTTCTTGAATCTGTGCCATGGAGAATTAAGGCAGTTCTGAAGGCAAAAGGATGTAGTAGCAAGGTGTACCTAATAAAGTGGCCGGTGAGTGTATGACCTGGATGTGTTCTTGGCATAATCATGAGGTTCGCCCATTAAGTTAAATGGTGTTATTGAGAGAAACTAACACCACTGCTGGAGTCCAGACTGACTGATGGACCGCCGCGGTCGTTGACATCCGTCACTGTTATTGTCTGCATGTATTGGGTTTTATTGAAACTCATTAGGGAAGAGGTTTGAGACCAGGTGAAACCCAACACGATTCGAGCCCGGGGTGTTAATGGGACCGTAGGGGACACAGATCAGCAATGCAGGAGAGAGCAAAAGTTTTAACCTCTGACCTTTCCCATTTATCTCTATCAGTCAAATGTGTGTAATGTCTAGTATCAAAGGATCCTCTGGAGTGCATATGTCTGGTTCATATTTCACCCTGAAATCAAAAGAAAGAACTGAGAAATTATATGTTGCAATAAGAAATTACATTTGTTTGCATTGTGACATTTTTTTCATGACAATTAAGGATATTTAATGTCTAAATTATCATTATTATAATGTGTCCGGATATTTTACTTGTAAATTTTGTCATTTTAATTATTGTCCAGGCTGATATTTATAGTGTTTTTATACTTTTTTGCCATTACTGTAATGAGAATTGTTTTTTTTTGTTGTTGTTTGCATTAAAATAATGTGAATTGGTGAGGGCAATGGTTAATTTTCATGATATTATATTGATAAATGATAAATATAGATTTTAAATATTGTTTCAGTGCTTAATAGTCCAACATTTAGTCTTCATTTTCTGTATGTAAATGTAATTTCTTTTCTTTTTTGGGGATGATTTTGTGATGAAATATGGCCTGTTGAGACACCTAGAATGAAAACTATAACGACAATATTGTTCCTTATTATCATTATAGTTGTGGTGTGGATTCTGCTATTCTTTTACATAGAACGAAAAGAAAATACAAATAAAATGATCCAGAATGGTTTGTTGAACACTATAGTTGTTTCCCATCGACATGTTTCTTGTGTAGTCAACATGCGCTCTAACTGGTGTAAGTGTTAATGATTTGGGCCTTGTAAATATTCCCACACATGCACACAGGAAATGATGTCATCTTGCTCCATTAAGCCTCACCTAAGGGAGTGTAGCGTTTGACATTTGATGTGAGGCGGCCTGCGGTGTTGATCCGTTCGGGTCCGTGTGTCTGTGACGTGCGAGTCAGTCGATCAGGGACAGAGATGCTCGAGCTGGTGCGTGGAATTAAATGATACAAAATCTATGTCATGTTTGAATGGATCTTTTTAAATAGTCTTTTATTGATGTCACTAACCTGACAAAATGTATTCCTGTAAAACTCTTGTTGCATCATGCAAATCTAGCCAGTCAGTTTAGAGTTTTCCAGATGAAGAAGGTGCATGTTTGTGTGCATCAGTGGCAAATACTAAAGCAAAAGTTTGTGTTTGGCCATATAGGTTGTAAATGCATCTTGACTGCATGTTCATGCATGAGTGCATTAGAGAGAGAAACATGTCTGCTGGTCTGCCATGGTAACCAATCAAATGAAGTGATCAGGAAGCGCTCTACTGAAACTGCTGATATATTAGGGAGGCCGCATGACCATGATTTAAACAGGAGAAATAGTCTATCTATCTATCTATCTATCTATCTATCATGTCTGACATTTTTCTTTTAAATGAGCATTTTTATGTTTTTAATTTTACTCTCATCATTGACATTTTTGAAAATAAGTAATAACCTTTTTATTGCCATTAAAGTGTTATTACTGAACCTAAACATAGAAGCCTGATAAAAAATGCTCATTTATGTATTTATTTATATTTATTTTATTATATCTATCTAATTTATTATATGTAAATACATAAAATGTTACTATTATTGTTGTTATTATTATTACTATTCTTTTTGTTATTGTCGTTATTATTATATTTTAATTAATATAAAATAATCAATATAATAATATTATTATTTATTTATACAATATCCCAATATCTATCAGATATTTTAGGTAGTTATATATGTAAATGTATATGTAAATATATATTTCAGAAATATTTACATGTATATGTGTGTGTGTGTGTGTATATATATATATATATATAATATGTATATATATAAAAATATTATTTTAATATTTATTATAAATTATTTATATTTATTATTATTTTATTATTTTATTTTATTATTATTTATATTTATGTTTAAGAAATATTTACGTGTGTGTGTGTGTGTGTGTGTATATATATATATGTATATATGTAAAAATATTATTTTAATATTTATTATAAATTATTTATATTTATTATTATTTTATTATTTTATTTTATTATTATTTATATTTATATGTTTAAGAAATATTTACGTGTGTGTGTGTGTGTGTGTGATATAAATATTATATATGTTTGTTAAATACACTACCAGTCAAAAGTTTGGACACGGTAAGATTTTTAATGTTTTTAAAAAAAGTTTCGTTTGCTCACCAAGGCTGCATTTATTTAATTAAAAATAGAGTAAAAACGGTAATATTGTGAAATATTATTACAATTTAAAATAACTGTTTTCCGTTTGAATATATTTAATAAGGTAATTTATTCCTGTGATCAAAGCTGAATTTTCAGCATCATTACTCCAGTCTTCAGTGTCACATGATCCTTCAGAAATCATTCTAATATGATGATTTGCTGAAATTCAGCTTTGATCACAGGAATAAATTACTTTATAAAATATATTCAAACAGAAAACAGTTATTTTAAATTGTAATAATATTTCACAATATTACTGTTTTTACTGTATTTTTAATTAAATAAATGCAGCCTTGGTGAGCAGACGAAACTTCTTTTAAAAACATTAAAAATCCAAACTTTTGACTGGTAGTGTATATATATGAATGTATGTGTATTTATATATACATACTAATTATACACAGTACACACACATTATGTAAACACAAACTTTTATTTTGGATGCGATTAATCACAGTTAATCATTTGACAGCACTATATATATATATATATATATATATATATATATATATATATGTATATATGTATATATATATATATATATATTTATTAATTCATATAAATAATATTAAATAGCACAATAATAATATAAATTAATGCAAATATAATTAATATTATTATTTATATGATATCCCAGTATCAATCAGATATTTTAGCTAGCTATCTATAATTTTATATATATATTATTATGATATGTAAATAATAACAATTGTAATATATTTTTTAAATTATAATCTTTTTATTTGTATAATATTAATATAATATAATTGCTTTTATAATATTATAATAGTATGTATATACGACCCCAGTAGCAGTCATTGATGGTTTGGTTGCCATGGCAGTGTGTGTTGGGTCGTTGGGTCAGTAGTGAGTGGCTCAGCATCCTCTCCTGCTTCCCCACAGTGGCGGGCGACAGGTTGCGTGTGGACTGGAGCCCGAGGAGTTCCTACTCCGACCTCGCACTGCTGGGCAACACACGGACCAGTTTGGCGCGCGGCCTGGGCACGACATTTGGGTACTCGGACCGTTACCTCAAGGTGCCAAAGTTCCTCTCAATCTGTTCCATACCCATTTATATTTCACAGCGTCCGGAAACGGCACTCGCCCTTTTTCCTTCCTCTGTTATTCGCCCACCGTCGAGCGTCGGCGGGTTAGAAAGTGAAAAGTGGGCCACAGATTCTGCTTCTGCCATCTCGCTCCAAGGCCTGCCGTTCACGAGCTATTTCTGTCATCATTATATGGTTTAGCGGTCGCGCTGCACCCTATATTCACATAACGTCTTCCAAACGCCCTCACTTGTGGCTGCGCGCGCGTCATGAGAGCAGCGCGAGGAAGCGAAATGCTGCTGTCAGATCTGAGCTGATTAAGACTCGAGACGAGTTTCTGAGCGGTTCAGCGTTCGGAGCAGAAAATTATTTTCTCAGCTTTTCTCGGATTGATAATGACCTAATTAACCGGGGCCAATTGCGCTGCACTCGGTTCCTCGCTCTGGCTTTCATTAAATGTTCACTAGTTAGTTGTCTAATCATTCACGAGTCATTCTGAGTAATTAGTAATTAGTTCTTAATGTGGTTTTTTAAACCGAATTCACAGCGTCACTGCACTAATGTGTTTTGCCTTTAAACAGTCCCGCTACAGTGAATAAATCCACAGGACGTCTTTAGGGTTTCAGCATGTAAAAATGGTTATTTTATATATAAAAAGTATAAATGTAAACATAAAATAAGTATAAATGTATCTAATTATATATATAAATTATATATTATGTGTCTATAAATGTTATGTGTAGATTAGAATAGATGAAGATAGAATAGATGAAGATAGAATAGAATAGATGAAGATAGAATGGAATAGAATAGATGAATATAGAATAGAATTGATGATGATAGAATAGATGAAGGTAGAATAGAATACAATAGAATATACGAAGGTAGAATAGATGAAGATAGAATAGAATAGATGAAGATAGAATAGAATTGACGAAGATAGAATAGAATTGACAAAGAAAGGATAAAATAGATGAAGATAGAATAGAATACAATAGAATATACAAAGATAGAATAGAATAGATGAAGATAGAATAGAATAGATGAAGATAGAATGGATTTGATGAAGATAGAATAGAATAGATGAAGATAGATTAGAATTTATGAAGATAGAATAGACGAATATAGAATAGAATTGACGAAGATAGGATAAAATAAAATAGATGAAGATAGAATAGAATACAATAGAATATACGAAGATAGAATAGAATAGATGAAGGTAGAATACACAAAGATAGAATTGACGAAGATAGGATAAAATAAAATTGATGAAGATAGAATAGAATACAATAGAATATACGTAGATAGAATTGATGAAGATAGAATAGACAAAGATAGAATAGAATTGACGAAGATAGGATAAAATAAAATTGATGAAGATAGAATAGAATACAATAGAATATACGTAGATAGAATAGAATAGATGAAGATTGAATAGAATAGACTTCAGTGCATCGGAACACAAATAACAGTCTTGACTAGATGGAGAGAATAAGAATAGAATAGAATAGAATAGAATAGACAAAGTACAATAGAATGTGTGTGTGTGTGTGTGTGTGAGAGAGAGAGAGAGAGAGTGTGTGTATAGTATGAAATTTAACTAATAAAATATATCATATATCAGATAAATGTGTATTTTATACAGTAGGTAAGTATATCCAATATTTTTATTAATATACATATTTTTTTCATATCAGAACTATGACCCACTTTTGAGTTATGACCCACCAGTAGAGAACCATAGTAACATAAATAAAGTAATATAAAATAAGTCATATAAAAATATAAGCACTGTAAATTGAACAGTGGTGTGGTGCAGAACAGGAGGATCTAATTGTGGATCTCATGAGAGAGAGAGAGACGGAGAGACAGGTGTCATGACGGGGAATGCAGTTGGTGTGTGTGCGTGTGTGTGTGTGAGTGTGTGTGTTGCATGTGCGTAATGTGCTGTTTGCATGTGTGTTCATGAGAGCGAGAGCGAGAGAGAGACAGTAACCCTGATCAAATGTGCTGCATGTGACGTCATCGAGCATCCATTCCTCCGTATCCGTGGAGAAATCGTTTCATGGTGACTGGTTGCTATAGAAATGCTCGTTTCCCTCCAAGTTCCAGCGGAATAACGTGGTGTGCGCTCGACGTGGCATGTCGGTGAGGACGGACTCCATGGAGAAGCTTTTGTTCCTGTGTGGAGGGAGCGGAGAGCCGGTATCACTGCTCAGTATTCATCATTCCTGCCTGTGTGTGTGTGTGTGTGTGTGTGCGCGCGTTTGAGAGGCAGATGTTTGGGAATGTTCTGAATCGGGTCTTTGGTCGTTTGCCGTGTTCGTGTGTCTCTGAAGCGCAGGACCCGTGGGGTTTGTGTCCCCGTTGATCACTGTCTGTTGCTCTGATGATGTGCATGTGTATTCCAGCCTCACAGACAGACGGATGAGACTCCTGATGCCGACCTGCTCGTTCACAGCGCTTGTGCTTTAATTACTGTGTGTCTGCTGTTAGAAAACCTGTGGATCTGTGTGTGTGTGTGTCTCCGTCTCTCTGCTCAGAGGGTTGGTTTGCATGCAAATAGAGAAGATTCAGTCCGACACTAGATTAGAGTAGAATAGTCTGTTCTGTTTTGATGTTTTGCAGTCTACTCTAGTCTAGTCTGCTGTAATCTGTTCTGTTCGATACTGTTCAGTTCTGTTCCATTTTATTCTATTCTAGTCTACTGAACTCGTATCCATCTAGTCTAGAACTAAGTCCTCTTTTATTCTATTCTATTCTGTTCTATTCAATTTTGTATTATTCCCTCCATCGAGACTGTTATTTTCTGTTCTGCTACACTGAGGTTCATCTATTCATATTCTATTCTATTCTATTTTTTATATTCTGTTCTTTTCTATTCAGCTGTACTCATTCTCTTCATCTGTTCTATTCTGTTCTGTTCTATTTTATTTTATTCTATTCCTATTCCCTCCATTTAGTCAAGACTGTTATTTTCTGTTCTGCTGCATTGAAGTTTTCTGTTCTGTTCTGTTCTGTTCTATTCTATTCTATTCTATTCTATTCTATTCTAGTTATTTCTATTATTTTATATTCTGTTCTTTTCTATTCAGCTGTACTTATTCTCTTCATATGTTCTAGATTTTTATTTTCTGTTCTACTGCACTGAAGTTCTTCTATTCTGTTCTATTCTATTCTATTCCATTCTTATATTTTATTTTCTATTCTAGTCATCATCTAGTTTATTTTCTATTCTATTCTGTTATATTTTATTTTCATCTGTTCTATTCTGTCTTTGTCTGTTCTATTCTATTCTATCTTCTACACTATCTTTATCTGTTCTATTATATCTTCTATTCTATTCTATCTTCATCTGTTCTATTATATTCTATCTTCATCTGTTCTATTCTATTTTCATCTATTGTATTCTATTTTCTTCTATTCTATTCTAATTTCATCTGTTCTATTATATCTTCATCTTTTTTATTCTATCTTCTAGTCTATCTTTATCTGTTCTATTACATATTCTATTCTATCTTCATCTGTTCTATTCTATTTTCATCTGTTCTATTTTCATATTCTATTCTATTCTAATTTCATCTGTTCTGTTCTATTTCATCTATTGTATTCTATTTTCATCTATAGTATTCTATTTTCATCTATTCTATTCTATTCTAATTTCATCTGTTCTATTATATCTGTCTGTTCTATTTTATTCTGTCTTCATCTATTCTATTCTACCTTCATCCATTCTATTCTATCTTCATCTGTTCTGTTCTATTCTATCTTCATATTTTCTATTCTATTCTATTCTATTCTATTCTATTCTCCAGTGAGTATCTGGGCTGTGGTTGATGTCACTGTTTTACGGAGGTAACAGGTCACCAGCTGCAGTTTTAGTAAACAAGACGACTGTAAAATGGCCAAAGATCCTTTAAAAAGCTCCTCCTGAATGGAGTTCATTGAATTTGTGCTGTTTTCCTGGGCTTTGGCTCTTCAGGGACTGAATCTCAGCTTGGCGTTCAGTAGGGCAGTAGGCGACGGTCTGTACGTCTGCAGGAGTGTGTGTGTGAACGACAGCAGACTGTAATGGTGTTATTACCTCCAGCTCATGTAGGGAATTATCAGTGTGTATCTCCAGAGCTCTCGGGGACGGAGCTCACGTGCTTTTTATTTCAATATGTATCCGTTGTTATTTTGCCGCCCGCTCCGTTAATTTTGCCATGACGTGTTCGCTAATGTGTTTAACCTCATACCTGCTCAGGAGGGCTCAAACACGCCAGGTGCACGTGCCGACCGCGAGTCCCTGCGGATGCTAAAGACAAGAACGACTCGACACAGAAACACATGTGACCTTACACACGCAGCGTAACCTCTACAGTCTCATGGTAGGTGAAGAAAGGCAGCTTTGCTCCTGAGGGATTCTCACTTTGAGACAGAATTTTGCAATATTTGGCTGCAAAATCAGGTGAAAAAAAAAACAAATCCTACAGACGCACATTTCAGGAAGAACGCGAGCCACATCTATAGATCAGAAGATCACAGAGACTTGAGCATTGCCGTAGCAAAAATAAATATTAAGTCTTTATAGACAAAAAGATGAAAATTGCAAATGTTTTGCTGAAATGAAACTGTTCTTTTAAGCTTTAACTCTTTAAGTGTTTTGTTGTCTTCTCTCAGGTAAATGTTGAGGACAGCAGCGACATGTTACCTAAATCCAGACGAGCTCTCACCATTCAAGAGATCGCAGCGCTGGCTAGATCTTCACTTCACGGTAAAAACACACAGATCACGGCTCGCTCGATTACTTTCATTGACAATAACTGTGATCCTACACCCAAACCATATTTAAACACATATGGCAGTGCAAGATGAGCATTTGTGGTTAAAAAGTATATAATTTTAATTTTTTTTTAGAAAATGACTAATTGTTTCTCTAGATAAGACTCTTATTCCTCGTCTGGGATCATGTAGAGCTCTTTGAAGCTGCACTGAAACTGACATTTGGACCTTCAACCCGTTGAACCCCAGTAGTCAAATACATGTTTAGTTTAATTTTGTTGTAGGCATTGCACCTTATTAAAACCTTGTCAATAGTTAACAGTAATTTAATGATGATTAATGGTAGTGTAATAAAAGTTACAGCAACAATGGAAAAATAACAATAGATTTGATAATGAAGCATCTCCATTAGGACACATTGAGGTGCTGTATTGTTCTCATAATGTAGGTCATTTGGTCTCCACAAAGATCACAAAACCTGACCCTCACACACACACCTTACATAGAGATACAAGAGATCTTCACGGTAAACACACACGCGTGCTTTTCATTGCACGTGACGAGTCCTTTGTGTCGCACTGACTGACACTGTGACAGTGGCCTGCATTAGTCCTCATGTATTATGCAGCATTCGGGTCGCTGACCCCTGCGTCTGTGTGCAGGTATCTCGCAGGTGGTCAAAGATCATGTGACGAAGCCCACGGCGATGGCGCAGGGCCGCGTGGCCCACCTGATCGAGTGGAAGGGCTGGTGTAAACCCACCGACACTCCCAGCGCTCTGGAGTCCCACCTCACCTCATACTCTCATCTGTCCGAGGGCGAGCAGGAGGCGCGCTTCGCTGCCGGTCAGTGACCTCCGGACAACCAGTCCTTATTTAATCACCTCCAATATTTTAGGCATGTCACAGTATAAACGTTTCGGTTACACTTTACTTTAAGGTGTCTTTATTACACTGTAATTGTACATTTAAGCACTGAGTAATATTAAGTAACTACATGTACTTACTGTAGGGTTATGATTAGGGTTTGGTTTGTTTTAGGGTTAGTATGCATAATTTAAAGTTATTATTATAGTAACTACATGTAACAATGACACTGTAAAATAAAGTGTTACCAAATTTTCACATTATGATGATTGCTAAAGCTTTTATCATGGTATACAGTATTGAAATAAGCTACAGAAGTTTTATCTAGAGTGTGTGACATGGAGGCGCCGGTGCGATCACTTGCATTTTTCCTGATAACAGCGGAAACAACTTATAATACTGCGTAATTTTTGGTCATACAGATAAGAGTAATACATCATTCGAAACTGTGAAGTTTGTTTTATTTGTGTACACTCACAATAACAAGAAAACGTTTTGTAAAATAAAGAAAACAAACAGAATTCTCTTTCTGCCGTTTCTGTCTCTGTGAACTTGAGCTCGTCAAAAAAATAAACCAAAACTCAGCATATACTTGCCTCACAGACATGAGAAATACATCTATAGAAAGCTTGAAATGTCAAGTGATTGTCAACCAATTCAAGCAGGAAACAAATATTCTCAGATTATGTAATCTGTTCATCATCAACTTCATCTCTGCATCCTAAAAACACAGAAAACATTCTCAATTAAAATGTTTCAACAGTCTCCTTACTGTTTTTTCACGAGACGTTCATAATCATTACTTTTGCTGGTGCGCTGTGGCATGCTTTATGAGTGTGCTTGAGCACTGATTAGGCTATGTATTATATGTAGGCAATTACAGGCTCATTATTATGATTTATATGGCTAATTAATATACACGTGCGATTAGTCGACTAATCGCTTAAATGCGCTAGTGTTGTCAAAAGTACCGACTTCGGTACCAAGTCGGGAATGACATTTTAAAAAGGTGATGATACCAACATTTCCCTTTAGCATTTTGAGTGCTGTTAAACGGATTCGTAAAGACCTCTGATTGGCCATTGTGTTCACATGTTCAACAGATATGTCTGTGATTGGCTACAATGATCAACACTTCAAAAACATGTTGTAAATAGACATCTTTGAAGGCCGAAGGTCAATCAGAGAGCTTATGATGACCCCTGTCCATCGTTGAAAGAGCCTACGAGCGCCTTTGGGCAGTTAGAGTCGGACTTGTAACCCGAAGGTCGAGGGTTCGAGTCTTGGTATTGGCAGGAAATGTAGGTGTGGGAATCAGTATCTGAACCGGAAAATTTATTATGACTCCCAGCCTTACCTAAACATCATTGCAGACCACTGCAGAAGTCATATGAGGCAATAAATAATCATTCTGTTGCATTAAAACTGCCCAACCCAGTCTGATTAATGGAGAAATCACTCTCGATCCCTTTGGTCTCTTTTTAGAGGACACTCGGAGTAATGCAGAAGTGAAAGCAGCTTCAAAAAAATGAAAGAGTAAAAGAGTTACTGTAAAGCAGATGTACTTAGTTTTTAAGTTAACAAATAATACCTAATTTATGAGGATTACTAAAAATGTGAAAGGGAAAAAAGGCAATAAATAAAGCGAGCCAAGGGAATAGTGACAGTTAACAGGCTAGTGAAGTAATCAGACTTAATTCCACTTCCTTAACAATTCATTAATTTCCTCACAATTCCCATCTGCATCTCTGAACTTCCCCAGCATGAGGAAGAGGTTAGACAGGAGCCCGTCTGCTTTCCTCAGCTCGTCTCTCTGAAGGTTACTTTCTGTTGCTCTCTGCTGTGACGAAGCGTTTTCTTTCAGCAACGGCATGACGAATTATGGGCAAACCTGAGAGGAATTCATTCACCGCTCGCTCTCTCTCTCTCTCTCTCTGTCAGTCAATGTCGTAGGATTTCCCTTTTCATAAAGTGACTAAATATTCATGTCATTTTGTTTGTCTGTGAGTTTTTTGTGTGTACAGTATATGTCCTTGTCAATGTGTGTGTTTGTCTGTTTACTGCAGAAACACACACACACACACAGTGACGCGGTGGGTGAAACTGAACTCTGGGAAAACTGCCAAACCTTAACAAAACTTGCTATGTGTGAGTGTTTGCTGACGAAGCCTTAGCAAAGGGTGATAAATGAATGGAAGGATGAATCTTGCTAATTTCCATACTGGTTCATGATTGTTAGTGCTAGTTTAATGCTGGTCATCTGGGTTATTCAGGTGTAGCTGGTTGACCAAAAAGTTTTTATTATTATTATTTTTCTTTTGCGTTTTTGCTATTTTATTTTATTTATTTATTTCTTTTTTTTTAAATGTAATTTAATTTAAATTAATGTTATTTTATTTTGCACCTATTGAAAGTAATTCTTTTGCTTTATTTTATTTTATTTTGCTTTATTTTTATTTTTGCATCTATTGAGATTTTAATTGTTATTTTGCTTTATTTTATTTCACTTTTATTGAACTTTAATTTTGCGCCTATTGAAGATTTAAATTATTTTGCATCTATTGAAATTAATTTTGCTTTATTTTATTTTAATTATTTTTATCTTATTCTAATTTGCACCTATTGAGATTTTAATTGTTATTTTGCTTTATTTTATTTTGCTTTTATTGTATTTTGCACCTATTGAGATTGTATTTGTTATTTTGCTTTATTTTACTTTATTTTATTTTAGTTTTGCTTTTATTTTTTGTATTTTTTATATTATTATTTTGCTTTTGCATTTTTGCTATTTTATTTTTTAATCTAATTTAATTTACTGTTATTTTATTTTGCACCTATTGAGATTTTAATTGATATTTTGCTTTATTTTGTTTCACTTTTAGTTTTATCTTATTCTATTTTGCGCCTACTGAGATTTTATATGTATTTTTGCTTTATTATTATTTTATTCTATTTTGCACCTATTGAGATTTTATTTGTAATTTTGCTGTATTTTATTTTTATGAAACTTTTGAAATTGTAATTATTTTGTTTTTTAATTCATTGCGTATATATATCTCTGCTTGCACTATTGTTATTTTACTTTATTGTACTTATTTTGCAATTCCTCATTGTACGCAGATGTACACTTCTGTGGTACAAATATAGTTTTTGTCCTGCAATTAAACCATAGAAACAGCAAGAGCTTTAATTAGCTAATTGCCTCTATAACTCAATCAGCACACATATGTGAGCATGTCTGGACAGAGCTGTGTGTGATATGAGCTGCTCAGCAGTGGTGAGGTCACTTCTTGCTCACTGCGGACACTACTATGATGTCATAACAATTTCAAATTTAGGCAGTGTTCCATTTTGAATGACCTGTCAATCAAATGTGGGTTCTATGTGGCAGCCACAGTGTCACATCATTCACACCCTCTGCTACATTTGTTAAAATTACTGCAGTGCCTAGCAACCGATATGTGTGATCTAATTATAATGTATGTAATTTCATTAATTGTATGTGTTTTTATCAGGGGTGGCAGAGCAGTTTGCCATTGCGGAGGCAAAGCTTCGTGCCTGGTCTTCAGTGGATGGTGACGAGTCTAACGATGATTCTTACGATGAAGATTTTCTACCTGCAAATGATCCCGTTACACAGAGCACAGGTACACAAACACATTCACATTCATAAAACACACTCTAAAATCTGATCGGCTGTTCAAAAACACATGCACACCTCTTAGTGGATTTGACATCTATATTGATGCTCCAAGTTGCTAATTGTTTCAATATTGTTAATGGATGTAATGATTTATTGATTTGTTAAAGCATCTAATTAATATTCTTGAGTTTTGATTTTTGAATTAAGGCTAATGGTGCCTTTTTCTTTTTCTCTCCCCCTCAAACTAAACGCAGAAACGCAGCACAGACATTATTGTCCTAGTGCCCTACTTTCATTCAGAAAACATCTCTTCCCCCCTCCCCCCTCCCCTTTAGTTTTGCTCTCCGCCGCTATTTGATATCCCAGCATTCATTTCTCCTGCAAGTTTAATGTGTTCTGCTGCGGCAGACCGTAGAGAGAGAGAGATTGAAGGGAATAAAGTTGTACCACAATCAGCTTGTTTCTTTGTACAGCTACAGTTTGCAAGTTTACACCATGTTCGCGGTACGAAACATTTCCAGTGCCAATTAAAGGGATCAAAAAAGCTGTCATCAATTATTTACCCTCATGATGTTTTAAACCCATAAGACTGAAGATATTTTAATGAAATCTGAGAGATTCCTGTCCCTCCATTGACAGTCCACGCAACTAACACTTTATCTCTTTAAAATCTTAAAACTAATCCATATGAATCAAGTGATTAAGTCCAAATTTTCTGAAGAGAATCGATTGCTTTATATGATGAACTGATTAAATTTAGGCTTTTATTCACATATAAACATTGATCAGCGAACATAAACAGAAGGATGCGTAAGAACAAACCTCAGTGGTTCTTGTGGAGCCTCAAATGTGTTGCGTAACACACAAGAACGAAGCTCATTGGTTCTTGTTGAAGCTCAAACGTGCTGCGTAACGTGAGAATGAACCTCATTGGTTCTTGCGGAAGCTCAAACGTGCAGCGTAACACCAGAATGAACCTCATTGGTTCTTGAGGAAGCTCAAACGTGCAGCGTAACACCAGAATGAACCTCATTGGTTCTTGAGGAAGCTCAAACGTGCAGCGTAACACCAGAATGAACCTCATTGGTTCTTGAGGAAGCTCAAACGTGCAGCGTAACACCAGAATGAACCTCATTGGTTCTTGAGGAAGCTCAAACGTGCTGCGTAACGTGAGAATGAACCTCATTGGTTCTTGCAGAAGCTCAAACGTGCAGCGTAACATCAGAATGAACCTCATTGGTTCTTGAGGAAGCTCAAACGTGCTGCGTAACGTGAGAATGAACCTCATTGGTTCTTGCGGAAGCTTAAACGTGCAGCGTAACGTGAGAATGAACCTCATTGGTTCTTGTGGAAGCTCAAACGTGCAGCGTAACACCAGAATGAACCTCATTGGTTCTTGAGGAAGCTCAAACGTGCTGCGTAACGTGAGAATGAACCTCATTGGTTCTTGTTGAAGCTCAAACGTGCAGCGTAACACCAGAATGAACCTCACTGGTTCTTGCGGAAGCTCAAACGTGCAGCGTAACACCAGAATGAACCTCATTGGTTCTTGAGGAAGCTCAAACGTGCTGCGTAACGTGAGAATGAACCTCATTGGTTCTTGCGGAAGCTCAAACGTGCAGCGTAACACCAGAATGAACCTCATTGGTTCTTGAGGAAGCTCAAACGTGCAGCATAACACCAGAATGAACCTCATTGGTTCTTGAGGAAGCTTAAACTTGAGGAAGCTCAAACGTGCTGCGTAACGTGAGAATGAACCTCATTGGTTCTTGCGGAAGCTCAAACGTGCAGCGTAACACCAGAATGAACCTCATTGGTTCTTGAGGAAGCTCAAACGTGCAGCGTAACACCAGAATGAACCTCATTGGTTCTTGAGGAAGCTCAAACGTGCTGCGTAACGTGAGAATGAACCTCATTGGTTCTTGTGGAAGCTCAAACGTGCTGCGTAACGTGAGAATGAACCTCATTGGTTCTTGTGGAAGCTCAAACGTGCAGCGTAACACCAGAATGAACCTCATTGGTTCTTGCGGAAGCTCAAACGTGCAGCGTAACACCAGAATGAACCTCATTGGTTCTTGAGGAAGCTCAAACGTGCTGCGTAACGTGAGAATGAACCTCATTGGTTCTTGCGGAAGCTCAAACGTGCAGCGTAACACCAGAATGAACCTCATTGGTTCTTGAGGAAGCTCAAACGTGCAGCGTAACACCAGAATGAACCTCATTGGTTCTTGAGGAAGCTTAAACGTGCAGCGTAACGTGAGAATGAACCTCATTGGTTCTTGTTGAAGCTCAAACGTGCTGCGTAACAAGAGAATGAACCTCATTGGTTCTTGCGGAAGCTCAAACGTGCAGCGTAACACCAGAATGAACCTCATTGGTTCTTGAGGAAGCTCAAACGTGCTGCGTAACGTGAGAATGAACCTCATTGGTTCTTGCGGAAGCTCAAACGTGCAGCGTAACACCAGAATGAACCTCATTGGCTCTTGAGGAAGCTCAAACGTGCAGCGTAACACCAGAATGAACCTCATTGGTTCTTGCGGAAGCTCAAACGTGCAGCGTAACGTGAGAATGAACCTCATTGGTTCTTGCGGAAGCTCAAACGTGCTGCGTAACGTGAGAATGAACCTCATTGGTTCTTGCGGAAGCTCAAACGTGCTGCGTAACGTGAGAATGAACCTCATTGGTTCTTGCGGAAGCTCAAACGTGCTGCGTAACGTGAGAATGAACCTCATTGGTTCTTGTGGAAGCTCAAACGTGCTGCGTAACGTGAGAATGAACCTCATTGGTTCTTGTGGAAGCTCAAACGTGCTGCGTAACGTGAGAATGAACCTCGTTGGTTCTTGCTGAAGCTCAAACGTGCTGCGTAACATGAGAATGAACCTCATTGGTTCTTGAGGAAGCTCGAACGTGCTGCGTAACACGAGAATGAACCTCATTGGTTCTTGCTGAAGCTCAAACGTGCTGCGTAACATGAGAATGAACCTCATTGGTTCTTGAGGAAGCTCGAACGTGCTGCGTAACACGAGAATGAACCTCATTGGTTCTTACTGAAGCTCAAACGTGATGCGTAACATATGAGAATGAACCTCACTGGTTCTTACTGAAGCTCAAACTTGATGCGTAACACCAGAATGAACCTCATTGGTTCTCGCACGTCAAGCAAACACGATTAAGCTTCCATTTACCACAAATAATGTGTGAGTTTATCAATGTTTATATGTGAAAAAAAGCCTAAATTCAATCTGTTCATCATATAAAGCGATCGAGTCTCTTCAGAAAATTTGGACTAAACCGCTCAATTCATATGGATTAGTTTTATGATCATTTTATTAAATTTTTGAAGCGTAAAAGTGGGAGTTGCGTAGCTGTCAATGGAGGGACAGAAATCTCTCAGATTTTGATAAAATATCTTAGTTTGTTTTAAAGATGAATGAAAGTCTTACAGGGTTGGAACGACATGAGAGTGAATAAATGATGACAGAATTTTCATTTTTGGGTGAACTAACCCTTTAAAACAATGATAAATTATTTGCCAGTCGGGTGAGGAAAAATAAACTTAATTCTTTCTCTGAAAGTCTTGCTATTTTACCATGTTGCTTCCCAATACAAATATATAAACATTCTTAAAACAAAAATATTGATTAAAATCTTTGCAGTGCTTTGATTCTAACACACCTGTTGTCTCCTCAGATCTGTCCTCGTACCCTCATTACCTGAGGGATCTCTTACACACTCAGGTGTGTCAGGCTCACCTGCGGGGTCGAGGACTGTGTGAGGCCGAGAGCGGGGTGGGAGCTGACCTTTCACCTACTGTGGGTTCACCGGGGTCGCCGTCGGAAACGCTCTGCTCTAGCATGTACAGCTTGGACGAGAGACACCCGTTGCTGCGGGACCTCGGCCGCCACGTGGACTCGCCCGCCGCCGACCTCACCGCAAAGATTCTCAGCGCTCTTCAGGGAGGGGAGGAGCTACTGTTGGCCCGCCTACACAGGGCGGGGCACAGACGAGGCCACTCCCCCTGTTGCTTGGAAACATATTCCGGGACATTCGAAGATGAGGACACGCCTTGTAAGGACTGTGGAGGCGGAGTCTGCCTTCCGCCTGAATATTCCGCACGTAGAAAGGTGTCGGACGTGGCCTCGTCTGGCATCGTCTCGCTCGACGAGGAAGACGTGGATGCAGAGGAAGAAGAGCGAGAGGAACAGTGACGTCTCTCAGCCTGACGTGACGTGCATGTTTATTTTGGACTCCGCCCACTAATTTGCATTTTGCTCCGGGCGTCACTTGCTCTCGTGGTTTGAACTTTTAACTCTGTTTTTTCGTTATCGACTTTCAACGCGAGACTGAATTTTGGTTCTCAGGCTCTCAAAAAAAAAAAAAAATGCATCTTGATGAACTAAAAAACTTATGAGGTTTCGCAAAAAGGAGGAACATAAGACTGACGTCAACCTAATTATCGCTGCATGTATTGCAAGTGCCGAACTGAACTTAAAATCATAAATGTTTGGATCTGGACGTCCAGTTGTTTAGCACGGTTTGTGGATTTGGCTGTTGTATAATCCTGCTCCTTATGTGACATCAGGCCCCATTGCATTCTGGGTCTTGATCACATGACGCCTGTTGCCTGGTCCCCGATTGCATCTTTTGGGCATGGCTTGCTGATTACATCAAACTCACTATCTGATCTGTCACTGTCGCTTATGAAGCGACGCACGAATGCAGAATGTTTATACCGTGACAGAAAGATGTATTTCAAAACATAGAATGCGTAAGAATACTGACGATCAAGTTATGCTTTTTTTCTATTATTATTATTATTAGGTAACACTTTTTTACAGTATCCTTGTTATACGTGTTACATGTACTTATTATAGTAATAACAGTAAATTATGCATGATTTCATGCAACTAACCCTAAACCTATAGTAAGTACATGTCGTTAGTTATTATTAATCAGTACTTAATTTTATAATTAAACTGAAACAAGGACACCTCAAAATAAAGTGTAACCTATTATAATTATTATTATTATTATTATATTAAATTTGATTCATATTCTTGAATGGAACTTTTTCACGTTTGGTTTAATTTTTAAAAGCATTATTGTCTTAAGACGAACACAATGAATGTTTAGGAGTTGATCCAGTGTTGTGGAATCGATGTGAGTTTCGCGCCGTTTGAAGGACTTTCGGAGAGTTGCTCTATTTTTGTACTGTGTGGTTTTTGCGGTGAATTGCCTATTTGGACTAAGTGAGTAACGCTGTGGTTTGTTCACAAGATGCTTGTTGATTGCTTTCTTTCTTTCTTTATTTCTCTCTCTCTTTCCGTCTCTGAATTATCACTGTGTGATATTGTCTACATCAGGAAAAAAAATAATACTAATGTGAAAAAGAAACAAATGGCCCTTTTTCTTTATTTGTCTCTGGAGAGGGAGCTTGTGTGCTGTATAATTTTGTTACCGTCGTACGTCCTCGTTTTGTTCTTTGCGTTCGGTAAATGTCAAGCACTCTCTCTTTTTCTATAAGGGCCACTTTTATTCTCAGACATTCCCTTGTTACCATGGAGATCCATGATTCACAAAGAAATTATGGCTATAGTCAATCAGACAATTCTGACAATCTAATTAGCCCACTCTCACACACACACACATACACACAAACACAGAGAATATCACAGCAAAGACGCATGTTTCTTGCACTCCTGCCTAAGCAGTTTTTTTTTGTTAGTTTGTGTATAGAGTGTTTGTATAAGATTTCTCCCATTTACTCACCCTCATGTCATAAAAAAACTTTTTTTTTTTTTTCTGTAGAACACAAAAGGCTGTTTAGCTGAATGTTCATGCTGCTCTTTTCCATGCAACGATCACATTACAGTGACCAGGGGCCGTCAAACTCCAATATTTAGTGGAATTATATTCAAACAAATACAAGTCATTATTCACTGAACTGCAGCTCTCATATCTCATTTGTATTTACATATTCAAATATAGTGTGGTCTGCCGGGTAGGACATCAGTTAACACTCTAAAAATTGGCTGAGCATTAAAAAAGGAAGACTTTATTATGTTTTTATCTTAAGAAATATTTAAGGTAAACATTTTCAGTTCAATGCATCATAAAAGCAAATTTTGTACCCTGGCTAAACTGTGTTATTAACTAAAACTAGATAAAATCAAAGAAAATATAAATATTCATTGAAGACTTTAAACTCAATTAACTAGCATACTGGTAACACTTTACAATAAGGTCTCATTTGTTAACATTAGTTAATGCGCATGAACTTACACTGAACAATATATTTTCATAGGATTTATTAACCTTTGGTAATGTTAGTTAATAAAAACACATTGTCATGTTAGTTCACCGTGCATTAACTAATGTTAACACAGCCTATAATTAAAAACATTTATATTAACACATTTTTAAAATAATTTTTTTAACTCTTTTCCCGTGATTTCCACTGAATTTTCCATTATTTATGACACAAGGCTTCCCCACCATTTACAGGATTTTCCGACAATCCATGTTTTCACTGTTATATGGTAGGGGGCGATATTACGCATCTTCTGAAAGAGAACAGAATCTCCAGATCAAAACACAGGCAAAGAAGAAGCAGAAACAAGCGATAGAAACATTGCTGACACACATAAATGACTGTGTAAAATGTTCTTTTATTAAACTTACCCACATTCAAGTGTTGATACATACTTAACTCAACTTGCGTAAGGCGGAAGCAAGTTATTATAGTTTATAAAGTTTTGAATATGGATGTTTTTCTTACAAAAACCCATCGCTTCGCTTCAGAAGGCCTTTATTAACCCCCTGGAGTTATATGGATTACTTTTATGATGGATGGATGCACTTTTGGGCTTCAAAATCTCGGTTACTATTCACTCCCATTAGAAGAGCCAGGATATTTTTTAATATACCTCAGATTGTGTTTGTCTGAAAGAAGATAGTCATATACATCTAGGATGGCTTGACGGTGAGTAAATTATGGGATAATTTTCATTTTTGGGTGAACTAACCCCTAAGATTTACATCTACTAAGATAGAGGCTGGAGAAGTGTTGTTGATTGTTAGTTCATGTTAACTAATGTTAACAAACTAAACCTTGATGTAAAGTGTTACTCTTAAATTAAACCTAAATAGAAATACTAAAAAAAAAGAGACTAAAACTTAAACTAAAATGAAAACTGAAAATATAAAAATAGAAGTGAATTCAAAATATAATTGTATAAAAAGTACTAAAATATAGCCAACTGTAATAATGGAAGTTTGAAGGCTGCAGTGGGGGTAATAATGACTTAAATATTAATTAATTAATTAATTAATCATATGAACTACTGTTACGGGACTGAAAGCTTCAGTGCTCATGGAAAAGAGCAGTCTGGACGTTCAGCAAAGTTTCACCTTTTGTGTTCCACTGAAGAAAGAAGATCATATGAGTTTGCAACAATATAAGGTGAGAAAATTAGGGAAATTTGGTGGGAAAGTTATTTCTTTGACTCAAACCTGTTCCTGAAAAGATGGGCTAGTGATAATTAAAGATCTGGCCACAGTCCTCTCACACTGAATGGATCTTTTGCAGTTGCTGTAAATGATGTTCAAATCCAAGACTGCACCATCTAAAACTCATTACATCACTTCCCCCCTACGGCCCAGTCACTTCCTGTCTTATGCCACATAGGGTGTTTCCATAGCAACAGCAGAGGACACAGCTGCTCATTTTGAAGACAAGAATAGTACCAGGCAAGAATGTTGTGCACGTTTGTTTTAATGGTGATATTTACCACATTTTAGTGGCCTGGAATTATCGTAGCTAACAGTTACATTAACATGAACTAGTAATCAACAGTTGAGTTTTTATTAACTAATATAAATGAAACATTAATAATTATTATGTTTATGTTAATGCATTAACTAATGGGACCTTACTGTAAAGTGTTTCCATTATAGTTTAAATAAATATTTTGAATTAATTTTTATATTATTTTATATTTTATCAATATATTGATATTGCAAGAAAACATCTAAGGTGTTCAAAATGTTTTTATCACATTGCTATGCAGTTGCTAAGGGTGGTTAGAACACCATAGAGTGCAACAGTCGGGTTCCGGAAGTAACTCCAATCATTTTCTCCATAGAGAAAAAACTTATAAACCTTTGAAGACAGCTTTACTATGAGCTACGAGGTTATTAATCAATGGTATTTGCTTCTGTTGAAGCCGTCAGCCTGGATTATTTAAACTTATTCTTAAAATAATCATGTTTAACAGCGAAATTTGTGGTGAAAATCTACATTACCCATAATGCTGTACAGAAAATTACACCAATCAGAATTGAAACAAGCAAAATGCTCCAAAATAGCTTTTTAGCCCCGACCACTCTCATTATGTCAATGATGTAAACATGCCAATCACCCTAAACTCTTAAAATAAATATATATATATATATTAGAGGTGCACCGATACTAAATTTCTCTGCCGATACCGATAGCCGATTATTCAGAATGATATTAGCTGATGCTGATACCAATAGTTTGGTTTTCTTAAGGAAAACAAATCTCTCCCAAATAATGTTGCAAACTATACAGGGAACCCTCTCATTTGGTACACTCCAATATTAGAGGTTACAATTAACAACAAAGGTATTATATTCAGCTGCTGTTTATTTTCAGATATAATAATTACACTCAAAAACTGAAATGTTTGTATAAAACTTAGTATCACATAAGGTAGTTTTCATAAGCACTTGTTGTCTTCATGGCAAATTTACACAAACATAATTAACAGTAAATAAGCTCCTCTCTAGTGTTTTTTTTATATAGAGATAGCTAAGGAACTGTGAACATTGGAAAAAATTCCTGAGGTAAATTTGAAGCACAAATAAAGTGATTACATGACACGTGATACATTCTGGTAAGTTGTACTAGGCTATATCTTTCAACATACCTTTGATATTCATGCATATTTTTCGAGATATAACTTGTATTGAAGAGGAAGAAAAGACTCGCGCTCCGCACTGCCGCCTGAACTGAGGCATTACAGCGATCTGACACGTCACATTTAAGAGCGCCAAAACGCCATTTATTGTTTGAATTTCAAGATAAAATGGACAGAATTTGAAAACTGAAACTTACATTTTTATCAGAAGTAACAAAGCACAAAGCCTTTTGCGATTATTGGACGGGAAGCGCTACAAATAATATCTGATGTAGCAAAAAATAAAAATAAAAACGCAGACCTGGCAACCCTGGCTTGAAATACGGGTGATTCATAGGGTCAAAAAGAGCCTGCTTTAGCGTCACTATTTTTGAACTGTTAATGCGTTCAAATTCAACAGAAAAGCTGGTTTGCCAACCGCCAAGAAGAAGAAATTCAACACAAGAGTGATTTTCTTCACACACAGTATGTATGAGTTGCAGTCTGAACACGTTTTTCCGCATCCTTTTGATTGACAGGATATAATCGGCCCTGATCATCGGCCATTTTTAAACAATCGGCCAATGGCCGATAGTAATAATAATAGTAGCTTTTATCGGCCGAAACCGATTGTTGGCCGATACATCGGTGCATCTCTAAAATATATGTAATACCCCTCCTGTTTAAACTGCCCGCTCTAAGTGGGACTCAAACCCGGCTCCGCCGGCATGGGAGTCAGGCTCTCTAACAAGGGGGCTAAAGAAACAGTCTCTAGCGCACCTCTTGAGATCAGGGAAGTGAGGTTTACACGCAAAACTCTTACTGGTCTAGGTCCGTTACACTCACCCCCCTAAACCTCACTCCCATCCGGATCACGGCACCAATGTAACCCCTCCTGTTTGAATTACCCGCTCTAAGTGGGACTCGAACCCAGGTCCCAGGCATGGGAGTCGGGCGCTCTAACATGGAGGCTAAAGAATGCAGTTTCTAATGTCAGTCACCTCATGAGATCAGGGAAGTGTGGTTTACATGCACAGCTGTTACTGGCCTACATCCAGTTTGGAGTAGTTTTATATTTCTCCATCTTTTTAACTCAATTTTATGCTGTTTCAGCATAACAGCATAATGCTTTATGGGAATGTAGTTCTTTCCCTCACTAAAGCTGTTAAATTCACAGTCTTGTATCTTTGTATCAAATACTTTTTTGCTTCCAATCAAAGTTTGTAATGTTGTGATTAGATTTTTTTATTTGAAATCCCTGTGGGAGAAATGAATGAAATAAATATTTCCAGAACCAACTCTGCTGAAAAAGTGGACGGGCGCTGATGCGCTCTATAGCAGCTGCATAACAATGCACTCAAAACTGTTTTGAACACCATTGTATGTTTGTAGTGGCGAGCTTTGCGCTTGTCTTTTATGGGATTTTGTTTCTGGCTTCCAAACCGTGATGTGATGATCAATATCTCCCTCTCACTGCAGGACTCGGTTATGTAACGCACTGGATGCTCCATTTGCCAACAGGCTCTTACAGTCTGATTATGAATCATCCCTTGGACTCCATTTCAAACACAACAAGTGTCTTGCTGTTTTTCTGTTTCATCCTCCATTTGGTCTTTTTTTCCCTCAGCGTTTCACCTTCAAATTCTTTAATCTCACTGTTTCTCCTTATGTAGCCTACTATACGTCCTTTACCCCAACGCCTTTCTCTCTCTCGGCAAAGATTAGCTCTTTTTAAGCCACGCTCTGATTGGCCGGATGCTTCCCATTGTGACATACGTTTACCCGTCCAATCACGTCGATGGGCTCCTATGGCCACTTTCCCTCGGCCAGAGACGACATTGAGATGTGTGTGAGTTTAAGCGTATATAAATAGACATTGACCCCCTGTCTAAAATCAGCAGTCAGGAAGTCGTTATGCAAGAGCGAGCTGTTCTGTGTGTGTGTGTTCATTTTGGGGTTGGAGTGTGTTAAACATGCATTTGTCTCTCTGCTGTTACACTCTTAATTAGAGCAGTTCATGGGCCTCCAAAGGTTTCGGTTCTGGAAATGACACTCGCTGGGGACGTGAAGTCAGTCAGCGTTTAATTAGACTGTTCATTCCCTTGATAATGAAATGTACGTGTGTGTGTGGGCGCTCAGACACATTACAGGTATAACCGTACACTTTCATTTTCTTTTGTATGTCTTTCTTATGAAAATCAGACTGCTGCTTATTTTAATATCAAAGTGATTGTTTTTGCATCTTGCTTGGGTTCTAAATAAAATCGATTAAAGTTGCTGTGGATATTTACTGCTTTAAAATAATGTTATAAAACATCACCACTGAACACTGAAAATGATATATTAAAACATATATTAAATATTGTAGGTTTAAAGGCCCGTTCACGCCAAGAACAATAACTATATTAGCGTCCACACCAGCGGATGATAACATTCTTGCTGCGTCCGAAATTGTGTACTGTCTGAGCAGGTACTACATTTGAATTTACTTCGTGATTGTTGAAAAGTATGTTCTATATAGTGTGAATTTGGGTAGTATGAATGAAATTCGGACGTACTACATCTGCCATGTTGTTACTGTCATGTGACCTCCCTGACAGCAATAAAGTGTCGGCCCAGATCCGGCCCACATCTGGTCTGCATGTAATCCACATGTTTTAGATGTGGGCCAGATCTGGGCCACACTATTTTGCTGTCTGGGCTAACAACGTCAGTTGCGTCACTTCAGTGGCATTCATAAATCCTTTCCCATGGCCTCATGGGATAGTAAAGTGTTCATCGAATGCGCACTTCAGAATCTCGAGGGAAGTAGTAGGTCACACTTTTCGCCTACTACTACTTGAATTCGGACTTGCTACTCTTATGGTTTACTGTTTTTCACATACTATATGGTCCATTTATTATAAGCATGCACTGCAGTTTTATCTTCTGCCACTTCAAATACTCAATCTCTAAAGCAGTATGGATTCTGTTTGGCTGTCAATGTTTTTATCATTCATTAGCTGGAAAAAATCATTCTGAATGTGATTCCAACAATATCGTGTCTCTGTGGAGTTATAGTTGTGTGGACTTTGCTATCCTTTTATATTTGCTTTACTTATTACATCAAAAAGTAATCTGATTACGTAATGCATGTTACTTGTAATGCATTACTTGTTACATCAAAAAGTAATCTGATTACATAATGCTTGTTTTTTGTAATGTGTTACTGTACTTGTTACATCAAAAAAGTAATCTGATTATGAATGCATGTTACTTGTAATGCGTTACTTAACTCATTAGATCAAAAAAGTAACCTGATTACATTATGTATGTTACTTGTAATACTTTATTTGTTACATCAAAATGTAATCTGATTATGTAATGCACATTACTTGTAATGCGTTACTTGTTACATCAAAAAAAGTAATCTGATTTTGTAATGCATGTTACTTGTAATGCTTTACTTGTTACATCAAAACGTAATCTTTAATGCACATTACTTGTAATGTGTTACTTCACTTACATCAAAAAAGTAACCTGGTTATTTTAATGCATTACTCGTAACATCGAAAAAGTAATCTGATTACGTAAGGCATGTTACTTGTAATTCCTGTCAATGTTTTTATCGTTCATCAGCTGGAAAAAATCGTCCTGAAAGTGATTCCAACAATATCGTGTCTCTATGCCGTTATCGTTACAGTTGTGAGGACTTTGCTATTCTTTTATATTTATTTATCATTATAGATGTCGTCCTTGGTGTGATCAGGCCTTAATAGATAATACTTTTATCAGATATTAGTTTTATTGACATGCTCAAAGAATGATAAAACAATGTAGGCATTGATTTTTCTACAGTTCTATTTATTTATTTAGCTCTAATGTGAGACTGACTGGGTTTATTGTAGTTGATTAATAACAAAAAATAATAATATGTAACTTATCCCTTTCACTAGGGGGGTAACGGTACCCTTATGTCACGATTTGAGACATATCACGATACTGAACTCACGATACGATATTCTTTAAAATAATGTTGGCCACTTTTTACTTGTAACACAAGACATTTGGCATTATCAGGACCCACAAATATTCCCCCACTGCATTATTATACATTATATTCAACATTATGTATAGTAGTTTAAAGTAGTACTGACTCTAAAACTCTGTAAACTTGAATTTTTTCTCATACATTAATTTTCATTTTGGGTGAAATACACACAGTACAGATTGTCACTTTCCACGATACATGTTGTTGCATTTTTGTATTGTGATATATTGTTACACCCCTACCTTTCACACATAGAGGTCACTACAGTGGACAGCTATTCAAAAAGCCATTTCTTGCATATGCATGGGTTTTGATTGCACAGTTGCACATCAACCTCACAGTGGAAACTAGTACATCATCCTATACATTGCCCACCAAGTGACAAGCCGTTGTATGTGGAATTGTTTTTCCTCCAAACCAAGATGGGAACAGACAGTTAGAAATGGCAAATTGCTCTGGAATATCCATTTTTCTATCCTAGGAAACTCTTGCAGGTAAAACATCAAGTAACATCTAAGGAGTCACATAATTGTTAAATTTTCCAAGTACTAATTTTAGACTGGGAGGAAATTCTGATCAATCATCTAAATTGGACATCATGCATCACTAGCTATATTTCAGCTACAATTAATACTATTACTGTGACTGTTGTTCTTGAAAATACTTCATCTCCAGTCACTTTTTTGTTTACTAAATGTATTAAATAAATACATTTGTGTAATGCGTTACTTCACTCATAACATCAAAAAGTAATCTGATTACATAATGCATGTTTCTTGCAATGCGTTACTTGTTACATGAATAAGTAATATAATTACGTAATGCATGTTACTTGTGATGCGTTACTTTACTAGTAACATTAAAATGTAATTGATTATGTAATGCATTTTACTTGTTATGTGTTACTTTACTAGTAACATCAAAAAAGTAATCTGATTATGTAATGCATGTTGTTATGCATTGGTTTACTCATTACATTAAAAAGTAATCTGATTATGTAATGCATGTTACTTGTACTGCATTACTTTACTTGTTACATCAAAAAGTAATCTGATTATGTAATGCATGTTACATGTAATGTGTTACTTTACTGGTTACATCAAAAAAGTAACCTGATGACATAATGTTACTTGTAATGCTTTACTGGTTACATCAAAATGTAATCTGATTACGTAATGCACATTGCTTGTAATGTGTTACTTTACTTGTTAAATAAAAAAAATAATCTGGTTATGTAATGCATGTTACTTGTAATGTGTTACTCCCAGCACTGCTCATTTCAGATGAGATCGAAAACGCCTGATCGCTAGTTTTTCCACAGTCTGAAAACATCAATAGATCAATGTAGATTTCTGTCTGAGGTTTTCATAAAGAGGAGAGCTTTAAAACTGTTCATTTTGAACATAATCAGAAATATCAGCTGATAAGGGTAAATCGATGTACTCTGTTAGACTGGATGAAGTGTGAGTGTTTTCTACAGTCTGAGTTGAGTTTCCACAGAGTTGTATCTCCACCAGATCTTTGATGGAATATCGGACACACAATGTTCAACTTGTATGAAGTTCTTCTCCTGCTCAATTGCGTTTGCAATAATTAAAACTGTATTATATTTTTTGTATATATTTTATAGTTTTCACATGATTTTTAATAATTTTATTCATTGATTTGTTAAATATACACAGTATTACTGTTATTACTGTATAATGTTTAAACAAACAAAAAAGTTCAGATCTTGTTTTTCATGCCATAAGAACAATAAATACACAGGAAAAAAAATCTTGATTGATGTTGTCATAATTCATGCATGAGAGGGTTAAACACAAGCATCTATTTATTAATTTATTGGTCTTGAAACTGATTAGGTTTACTTATAATTGATAAACAGATCCAGAGTTACAAATTTATACATTTTATTTATATATTTATTGTTCCTACTTGACCCTGACTGGGTTTACTTGCAATTGATAAATACACTTTTAGTGTTTAAAAGTTACAAATTATTTTATTATTATTTATTTATTTATTTATTTATTTTTTGCAGTTTTTCGACCCTGCGGGTCTTTCTGATAATGCTGTCTCCCGCTCGTTTGGAGAAGTTTTTCCATGTCTTATCTCGTTGACCGTTATTCCAGGAGTGGATTCCAGAGCCAAGGCCTTTTATGGAGTGGTCAGGGTGTCCAGCTGACCCATAATGCACTGCATCTGCTCTCTATATATATGAGACCCGCTCACAGCAGAGACGGTGCTTCTCTCCTCCATCTTTGAGCCCATGGCTTCTCTGAGCACTTCTTCAGCCTCGTCGTTCCAGCGCTCTTCACGTTACAGCACGAGCACCGTCAGGTCCTTCAACACCGACTCCCTCCACCCGAGACTTCACAGTCAGTTTGGAGAAGAAACATCCATCAGCTCCATCACAAACGGGTTCGAACCCGAGTCCTTCAGCCGTTGCCATGGTGATGCACAGGATGAGTCATCGTGGGGTGAATCCTTTGGAGGTTATCAAGGTAATCAACTGTTTAATAGGTTACCACAGGGATCAAGAGTCTTTTATGGGTTTCCAAGGTAAACAAGTGTTTCATAGGTTACCGAAGTGACCGGGAGTCTTTTGGAGGTTACCATGGGGACCAACAGTACCAGAACACCCAAGGAGGAAACCAGGACGACTGGATCCTCGGAGATGACATACAGTGTAAGTGAGGAGAACCCATTTTTAATGCATAATGTAAAGTTCACCTGGCAATAGAAAAGCATTGGAATTAGAGAACATGCAGGTAAACTGATCTCAGTTCATTTATTCTCTGAGAATTGTTAGAGTTTTTTCATTATGAGACTTGAGCCCTTGGAAACAACTGAGATATTAAAAATTTTTGATTTGTTTCATTTCAATGTTCTTTCCAATGAGTTTGGAGTGGAATGAGTAACAAAACACACTGGAGAGCATTAACCAGCACTCAGAGCCCGAACTAACCAGAAAAAATGTGTAAAAAACACTGATGTACAGCTGCTATGAGACCTCAGCCGTCCGCAGAGAGACTTCAGAAATGAGAAATCAAAATTATATTGTGTACTATAAGAAAAAAAACCTGAAGAAAAATGGAAAAGATACAGGTAATTTTCTGCCAGGACATTATCTATTAAGTTTAAAGACATTTACTTCAACCATAAAACACAATACAATGCATAATTCAAAATATGGGTAAAACACCTGTGAACACTTAAAAAACTATCTTTGCAAACTTTTGTTAACTCCTTAGGTACTTGAAAAGTTTTTTTTTTTTTAATAAAAACTGTACTTGCAAGCAGTATTAAGTAAAAGTCCACTTAAGTGCACTTAAAACAAGCAAACTTTCACAACTGTTTCTTAGCACATTTAAGTGCACTTAAAGTGAGTACACTTTCTTAGCACACTCAAGTGCACTTAAAGCTAGTACACTCTCACAACTTTTTCTTAGCATATTTGAGTGCACTTACAGTAAGTACACTTAACACACTTAAGTGCACTTAAAGCGAACACACTTTCATGATTGTTTTTTAGCATACTTAAGTGCACTTAAAGCGAGTACTCTTTTACAACTGTTTCTTATCACACTTAAGTGCTCTTAAAGCAAGCACACTTGATAACTGTTTGTTAGCACACTTAAGTGGACTTAAAGCGAGTACACTTTCACGATTGTTTCTTAGCACACTTAAGTGCACTTAAAGTGAGTAGACTTTTGATGACGTTTCTTGGCACACTTAAGTGCACTTAAAGTGAGTAGACTTTTGATGACGTTTCTTGGCACACTTAAGTGCACTTAAAGTGAGTAGACTTTTGATGACTGTTTCCTAGCACACTTAAGTGCACTTAAAGTGAGTACACTTTTGATGACGTTTCTTGGCACACTTAAGTGCACTTAAAGTGAGTAGACTTTTGATGACTGTTTCTTAGCACACTTAAGTGCACTTAAAGTGAGCTCACTTTCTTTGCACACTTAAGTACACTTTTAAAAAGTGCTCTTTGTAATGTCAGTTTAATTTTTACTTTGAAGTACATTTTAAATCATTACATTTTAATAATCTTTTGTTGTGCTTTAAAGACATACACTTATTCTGATGTGCTGACTAACATACGAAAGCACATTTGAAGTACTTTATTACAAATATACAGTACTTAAAAACATGACATCACAACCAAAATCAATATGCAAAATTTCTTCATATTTACACTAACATATTTTGTGGACTTTTGTGTGTTTTAAAACCACTGGATCAACCAATCAGCATCCACAACCACAACTATCTGTTTTATAGAATTATCAAGCCTGTTGAGTTCAGCTACACATTTGGATAATTTCCTTAAAGACATCATTTAATGAGCCTCAGCATGTAGGAACGGCTCATATTTATTTCTCATCAGTATCTCTATTTCAGCTGGCGGCTCCGGTGTGGGTGTGGTCAGGGCGATGGGGAACAGCTACTTCCTGTCTGCAGATGTCAGTGGGTTCGAGCCTCATGAAGTGGTTGTGGTGGCGTATAATCAGCGTGTGGTTATTCATGCGGAGAAGGTGTGTGTAATACACAGCCCTTGTGTGCTTAATGTGTACTTGTAGTGTACTTCAAATCTTAAAAGTATATTTTTTAAAAACTGTAATTGCAGATAACATAATATTTATGAAATAAAATGCCACTTAAGTGCACTTTAAGAAAGCGTACTTTCATGACTGTTTCACTTAAATACACTTTTAAAAACTTAACTTTGTAATAATGTCAAGTTAAAAGTCTTTTAAAGTACATTTTACATTGTTACGTTTTATTAACCTGTCATGTTTTAAATAAAGTACACTTATTTTGATGTGTTGACTAACATACTAAAACACATGTAAAGTACTTGATTGCAATTGTAACTGTAGTTCTGTATTAAACTGAAAGTTAATATATTTTAAATGTACTAAATTGCAGTTTTATTACAATTTCAATAGAAATTACATAAAAGCTTATTTTAGTTGACCATAAATGCTTGTTAGTTTATTCAGCTGTACATTTTAACCATATTTCTAAGACAGCAAAATTATGAAATTAAAGAAGTCCTACTTAAGTGGGTCCAAAGTTCTTAAGTTCAACTAATTGCATTTAATATTAATTTAATCATTTTCTTTTAATTACAAATAACATTAATAACAAATAACAAATTGTTCTTTTGAACTATCTATTCATCAAAGAATCCTGAAAAATAAAATGTATCACAGTTTCCACAAAATATGAACTGTTTTCAACACTGATAATAATCAGAAATGTTTCTTGAGCATCAAATAGTAATGATGCTGAAAATTCAGCTTTGATCACAGGAATAAATAACTTATTAACATATATTCAACATTAGAAAGAAGCTTCTTTAAATTGTAATATTATTTCACAATTTTTTATGTATGTTTGATATAAATAAATGCAGCCTTGGAGAGCAGAAGAGACTCTTTCAAAAGCATTTAAAAATCGTACCGATCCCAGACATTTGAACCAGACTGTCTTTTCTGTCCTTGGTTTCAGATCGGAGCAGATGGGAGTGTTGCAGGCAAGTTTACCCATAAGTCTGTGCTGCCAGCAGACATGGACCCTCTGTCTGTGAGCAGTAAGCTGACCGCAGAGAAGATGTTGGTCATCAGCATCGGCCGGATCCGTGACACCTGTCTTCCACTCTGAAACTCAGCTTTGAGCTTTGACCTCTGGCCTTCTGTGATCTCAACACTTCAGAGAGGAGAAACATCTCACAGTCTGTTCTACAGACTCCCCCAGAGTCAAAACACGAGGTCACGCGAGGTTTAGTACGATTTATTAAGTTTATCACTCTTAGAAGACTGTCAGGTGCTTCATATGTAGAAGATTTAGTTTTCCATCATGGGATCATTTTATGTATTGTTTTAATTTTTTTTATTTTAATTAAATTTTATGAATTAGACAGCTTGTAAACATACTTTATCACTAGAAAAATTGAAATAACCCGTTAAACATGAAAGTATCATGCGATCATGTAAGACATTTCTCCTTATATAGAACCTGTTTGGTATAAAGAGTTCTTTAGAATAGAGTCAAGAACCCTAGAGTTCTATTTAGAACCTTTTATCTAAGAGTGACACTCTTTGATTTCTACTGTTTACATGAGGAATGTTTCTAACAGTGTTTTTAGTAACCAGTGAGAGCAGAAGTTAGTGAGAAATAAAGATGATCACAAACAGATGATGATGTTCATCTGAGGACACAACATAAACACTGCAGTTATTTGTGACTCTACTGTATATTCACATGCATATTTCTTGAAAAGGCTTTAGTTGGCACCAAAAACAAGTTGAACTTGAATTTACAAACTCTTTCATGTGTGGTTGGAACCAATAATTTGATCTTTCTTGACAGTTTCTTCCCTGATGTTTTGTGTAACAGGTATAAACTACATCTAAACCTTGAGATGGAAAAAAATATTTTTCAAAGATTAGAGTATGTTTTACAAGAAAACCCCATTTTGTTTTTTTCTACTTCAGAATTTCATGTTTAATTCCACATGTTACTTGCTGTTTCTTTGTAATTATGTGTGAAATTTACTAACAATTTCTGAGTAAAGATTATTTCTACACAACCTTTTTTTTTTCAGTGTGAGTCACATACAGTATGTTTGTGAGTGGAAAATCAATATTTAGACCATTCAACAATCATTCTCTTTTCAGATTTCTAACATGATAAAGAGGTCATAAATCATCTTTTGGTTTTATGTTAATCAGCCACATCATATATAATCATTCTGTATATCTTGAATGAGCCACATTTATTTATTTTTACCCTGAGCTCTTTTCTTATATTTTTTATTTATTTCACTCCTATAATGCTCAGAGTAAGTTTACAGAATCTGACTCTCATGTAGAAGATGATGATGGAGGTGACTATAGAGGGGAAAGATGGTGATTTTGGATTACCAAGGCAAAATTCCTTCACATTAACACTAACTATATCAAAATGAATTAAAGTTATGCTTAAACAATGAAATATCTGTCAGTGAGGTATGAAAAATAATCTTGCTTTCCCTTTGAATTAAATTTATTCATTTACAGATATTTTTTCTAAGCTATTAAAAGATTAGTTCTCTTCAGAATTAACGTTTCCTAATCATTTACTCACCCCAATGTCATTCAAGATGTTCATGTCTTTCTTTCTTCAGTCGAAAAGAAACATTCCAGGATTTTTCTCCATATAGTGGACTTCACTGGGGTTCAACGGGTTGAAGGTCCAAATGTCAGTTTCAGTGCAGCTTCAAAGAGCTCTACATGATCCCAGACGAGGAATAAGAGTCTTATCTAGAGAAACCATCGGTCATTTTCTAAAAAAAAATTAAAATTGTATACTGTTTAACCACAAATGCTCATCTTGCACTGCTCTGTGATGCGCCACGCATTACGTAATCATGTTGGAAAGGTCACGTGTGACGTAGGCGGAAGTACCGATCCAGTGTCTACAAAGTGAACATGCAAAGACTAAGTCAGACGGCCTTTACAAAAAGAGGTAAAACAACGATGTCGTATGATTTTGAAGTTGGAGTACACGCGTGACCTTTCCAACATGATTACGTAATGCGTGGCGGATCACAGAGCAGTGCAAGATGAGCATTTGTGGTTAAAAAGTGTATAATTTTATTTTTTTTTAGAAAATGACTGATGGTTTCTCTAGATAAGACTCTTATTCCTCGTCTGGGATCATGTAGAGCTCTTTGAAGCTGCACTGAAACTGACATTTGGACCTTCAACCCGTTGAACCCCAGTGAAGTCCACTATATGGAGAAAAATCCTGGAATGTTTTCCTCAAAAACCTTCATTTCTTTTCGACTGAAGAAAGAAAGATATGAACATCTTGGATGACATGGGGGTGAGTAAATTATCAGGAAATTTGAATTCTGAAGTGAACTAATCCTTTAAGGCTTGTTTTCCGAAAAATTCAAGTCATTTTGCTACTCCAGTAAATGCATCTTGATTTAAGAATGTTTAGATATTTGGAAAACAAGACAAAAATACTAATTTTTTTGCAGTGTAACTTCAAGGGTTAAAGCTAAAGGGTTAATGACAGTCTCTCACACATTGCTAATCACTTAAGAAGACGTTTCTAATGATATTATTAAGATTTGTTGCTCATTTATGACAGATGGGAAATTCCTCTGAGTGAACGCGTCCCGCACCTGAAACTCACTCGGGGGCTTCATAACCTACTTAACGGAGTGACAGCCAATCACATGATCGAAGAACAACACAACCAATCAGAATGCAGGCACACATGCAGAAATACAAAACAGCTCTGAGTGCCAGAGCACATGCTGTTTATCTGGAAACACAGACAGAGAGAGTGGAAAAATGTGTCAAATTCACACCAGTCTGAATGTTCTCATGTTAAAATCTCTTTATTTATCCCTGATGTACAAAAACTTTTTGTTCTATTGCAGAGCTTGATTTTTCTCTCTCTGAAAACAGCAGGAGTTTTGCTGTTGCTGTTTCAACGCTTGCTAAAAATTTACGAAACTCTGAGAACGGGCCGGATCTGAAGATTTACACTGTAAACTGAATGTGAATGTTAATATTTCTGTTAATAATTACGTTTTTGAACTAACACTGTTTTTTTTTTTTTGTGGCAATGGAATGTTTTTGGCCCTCGCAGAGTTTCTAGAGCTCTACACTGCAAAAAATGATTGGCTTAGTTTGTATTTTTGTCTCGTTTTCCAGTACAAACATCTAAACGTTCTTCAATCAAGATATATTTACTGAAGAAGCAAAATGATTTAAGATATTAAATCTTGTTTACTAAAAAAAATGGATCAAAATCAAGTGAGTTTGTGCTTAAAACAAGGAAAAATATCTGCCAACGGGGTCAGAAAAATAATCTTGTTTTCCTTTTGAAGTTTATTTTTCTGAGCCCAACACTATTTATTTTTTCTAAGCACAAACTTAATTTTTCAGTAAACGAGACTTAATATCTTCAGTCATTGTGCTTCTTCAGTAAATATATCTTGATTTAAGAACATTTAGACGTTTGTACTGGAAAACAAGCAGAAATACTGAGCAAGAAAAACATTTTTCGCAGTGTAAAAGCATTAGCAGACACCATCAATACCATTCAGACATACAGCTCAGCTCTTTTTCTTTAGAAAAATATGGTTATCTCCCCACAAAGTCATTAATTCTGGTTACTAATGAAAAAACAAAAAATGTTATTGCACAAATACATTATCTTCCAATTACTGAAAATAATGACAATAATATCAAAAATAAAATCACTTGATCTACTTTGTTGATCACATGTAAGATTGTTAATAAATATGATTCTCAGAACAACATATTCTAACACATGAAATGAAACGGACCACCACAACATGAAATAAAAACAGAAGCGATCATGATTTGCTCTTTTGGTCCATATTCAATAGGAAAAACAAGCCACTTATGGACATAAAGGAGTGTTTCTGACAGTAATAGATAAAAGTCATTTCAGAGATGATACTGGCACCATTTTGTAGACTCCATAAGTCCATCAACACAAAATAATCTCATGTTTCCACAAAGTTCAGTCCAACCATTACATATCGTTGAAAAGAGTCTGAATTTTGCATCTTTATATCACACAACAGGAGCAGGAGACAAAATAAAAGAACAAATAAATGGCAAAAAGAAGAAAATATTTAAGTTAACATGATATTATAAATATATTAAAATCTGTAAATCTACATGAATCAACACAAAAATAAGCTTCTCCTCCACCGGCGAACAGATTAAAGCTTATTGGTCAAATGTGTCAGTTAAGAATCAGAATTAAATAAATTCAATTCAACGATCAGCTAATGAAACGCTTATAAATCACAACAAACAGTGAATAAAACGCTCTCAGATTTCACTTCTTGTTCTATTCGGCTGTTGTTCGTAGAAATGCATGAATACGTTTGCAGGTGAATCTGACAAAACCTGTCAAGAGCACGACTGTGTCTCATTAAAAGAAATATGAAATTATGCTAAAACTTTATGCATTATAAAGGTATGTTATAATGCATTATATAATTGTAATCAAAATTAAAATGCATTATAATATTTGCAGATTCCATGTTACATTTGAAACGTTTGTTTTAATGCATTATACTTTCTAAAGGTGTGTTCAATTAATAAATAAGCATTATAATGTATTATACTCATGGTTACAATTATTCATGACATCATACAATAAGGCATAAATAATGCATTCAAAATATTTTTATAATGCATTATATATAAAGGCTTTAAGTATATAATATTTAGCATAAATAAAATGTATCCTACTTTAAGGACCATTAAGATTTTTTTGCATTAAAAATAATTATACACCAAATTTTTTTTTATTATTCTCATTGATTTTTAATTAAATTTTCATAACAGAAATTTGTATTTGTTGTTTTTGATGCACTTTGTTACTTTTTTAATTATCTTTCATGGTTAGCAATGATTATTTTAACTTAAATTCTCATTACAAAAAGTGTCTAATTATTATTTTTTGATTATTTTTGTATCTTTTATTATTATCAGTGATGATTTTCATTTAAATTCTCATTAGAAAAAACAAAAAAATGACGACGACAAAAAAAGTACATTAAAAAATTACAAATGCAACTATAGTGTATAATACTTATTTCTTGGTAATGAGAATATACATGAAAATCATCACTGAGAATTACAAAAAAAAAAAAAAAAAATATCCAAACATATCGTAATAAAAATTTACAGGAAAAACGTGAAATTTAAAAATCTTACAATGCTAAAAAAATCTTAATGGTCAATTGCTGGAAACATTGATATTTGGTGTTAAACATGAGCTGGACATGATCTTGACAGGTTTTGTGAAATTCACCATCAGTCATCATAAACGTTTTTAAAAACGTAAAGTTTCTGCCAGAGAGAAAGAATGAGAGAGATTTTACAGTTTGACGTGTGGAAGATGTGACGTGGTTTCTCATATACAGATAAAATAGTGATCTCATCTGTCGCAACACAGATCACATGGGTTCCTGCGGCTTTAAGTGCTAAACCATTTACATTCTCCTGGATCAATGGAAAACAGTGGGAAATACAAAAAAATATATAAAAAATTAGTGGTTATTGCAAAGCAAATATTGTTAAGTTCTCACACAACAAACTCTCACCTTTAGTTTGTTCATAATTTGGTAGGAATAACAATATTGTCAGTTCAAATGTTATGTTTGTGTTCTGACTGTGACTGATTTCATAGTGCAAACATGCTAAAGATAAATGGTGCCAAATCTTTCAGAAAGGCACGTTAGTGTGCAGGCGACGTCATTTTCAACACAGAAACCCATAAAAGTGTGCATTCTTTCATAACAGTATCAAACCGTAATGAGTTGATTCTGCTGCGTTGGCGAGATTTGCTGTTTGTGACCAGATAACACAAACACTTTGGCTTGAAACGGCAACTAAATCTCCTTTTGAAGAGGAACAAAGACCAACAGCAAAAGAGAGTTTTCAAAAAGTGAAAAGAAATCACTCCCACTCCGTCTCGTTCTCTCCATCACTCTTTCTCTCTGCCCCCTCCTGCGCTCCACCTACACCGCTCACATCCGCTCTTTATTTAGAGGAGAATTTAATGCCCACAGACATGAAAGACGACAGATGAAGCGTCCAAACAGATCTTGTGTATCACATTTTTTTGGTAACACTTTACAATAACGCTTCTTTTGCTAACATTAGTTAATGCTCTGTGATGAACTCACATTAACAAAGGTTAATAATGCTGTGAAAATACACTGCTGTTGTTAGTTAACTGATGTTAACAAATGAAACCTTATTGTAAAGTGTTATCACATTTTTAAAAAAGTGACTGAAAGGTAACATATGGATCTGTCTCACAAACACACATATAAACACACACTGTACAGGCACACGCACAAGTCTATTTGGTCCCTGATTCTCCAAAACTAGTGTAGGAAGTAAAGACAGGAAGACCTGAAAGCGAGCGGAGAATCCGGCCAATAAAAAGACTGTTTTGGATGCGTCTCTATAAACAGTTTTCGTGCTGTCACTGGGACTTGTCGTCGGAGTCGGAGGTGTTTGGTTGGTGTTCTCTGGGCAGCGTGAGGCTGGTGTGACGGTCCCACAGTTTGTGGAGTTCAGTGGCTTCGCTTTCACTGCTCGTGCCGCTCGTCCCGCTGTCTCTGAAGCTGGCCAGAGGGGGGCGCACTTTCACACCCTTCACCGTCATGGAGCCCTCGATGGCTTTACGGAGCTACGACACAAACGAGAGCTGGTTAACATGTCATACATTTATTCAGCAGTGTTATTTTAGTATTATATATATACACTTGCGGAGCCCCGCACATGACATGTGGACAAAAAAATATGTATATTGTGGCCACAAATGAACAATTCTTTCCATGACTTATCAATACATCAGCATGTTTTACTAATTCGTTTTCTCGTTTTAATAAATCATATGAATGATACAATTAGTTCCTTCGTTTTACTAAATCGTGAACATGATATAATTCGTTTCCTCGTTTTAAGTAAATCATGCACGATATAATATTAAGTTCCCTCGTTTTACTAAATTGTGCTCACGATATAATAATTTGTTCCTTCTTTTTACTAAATTGCGCGCACAATATAACAATTTGTTCCCTATTTTTACTAAATGGTGCGCACTATATAATTTGTACGTCCTTTTACTAAATTGTGCGCACAAAATGACAATTCGTTCCCTATTTTTAGTAAATTGTGCACACAAAATGACAATTCGTTCCCTATTTTTACTAAATGGTGCGCACTATATAATAATTTTATCGCTCCTTTTACTAAATTGTGCACACAAAATGACAATTCGTTCCCTATTTTTACTAAATTGTGCACACAAAATGACAATTCGTTCCCTATTTTTACTAAATCGTGCACACAAAATGACAATTCGTTCCCTATTTTTACTAAATGGTGCGCAAAAAATGACAATTCGTTCCCTATTTTTACTAAATTGTGCACACAAAATGACAATTAGTTCCCTATTTTTACTAAACTGTGCGCACAAAATGACAATTCGTTCCCTATTTTTACTAAATGGTGCGCACTATATAATAATTTGTTCGCTCCTTTTACTAAATGGTGCGCACAAAACGACAATTCATTCCCTATTTTTACTATATCGTGCGCAAAAAAATGACAATTCGTTCCCTATTTTTACTAAATTGTGCACACAAAATGACAATTAGTTCCCTATTTTTACTAAACTGTGCGCACAAAATGACAATTCGTTCCCTATTTTTACTAAATGGTGCCCACTATATAATAATTTGTTCACTCCTTTTACTAAATTGTGCACACAAAATGACAATTCATTCCCTATTTTTACTAAATCGTGCGCACAAAACGACAATTCGTTCCCTATTTTTACTAAATTGTGCACAAAAAATGACAATTCGTTCCCTATTTTTACTAAATTGTGCACACAAAATGACAATTTGTTCCTATTTTTACTAAACTGTACGCACAAAATGACAATTCGTTCCCTATTTTTACTAAATGGTGTGCACTATATAATAATTTGTTCGCTCCTTTTACTAAATCGTGCACACAAAATGACAATTCATTCCCTAGTTTTACTAAATCGTGCGCACAAAATGACAATTCGTTTCCTATTTTTACTAAATGGTGCGGACAAAATGACAATTCGTTCCCTATTTTTACTAAATGGTGCGCACAAAATGACAATTCGTTCCCTATTTTTACTAAATGGTGCGCACAAAATGACAATTCGTTCCCTATTTTACTAAATCATGTGCACAAAATGACAATTCGTTTCCTATTTTTACTAAATCGTGCGCACAGAATGACAATTCGTTCCCTATTTTTACTAAATGGTGCGCACAAAATGACAATTCGTTCCCTATTTTTACTAAATGGTGCGCACAAAATGACAATTCGTTCCCTATTTTTACTAAATGGTGCGCACTATATAATAATTTGTTCGCTCCTTTTACTAAACTGTGCGCACAAAATGACAATTTGTTCGCTCCTATTACTAAATTGTGCACACAAAATGACAATTCGTTCCCTATTTTTACTAAATGGTGCGCACTATATAATAATTTGTTCACTCCTTTTACTAAATCGTGCACACAAAATGACAATTCATTCCCTATTTTTACTAAATGGTGTGCACAAAACGACAATTCATTCCCTATTTTTACTAAATGGTGCGCACAAAATGACAATTCGTTCCCTATTTTTACTAAATGGTGCGCACAAAATGACAATTCGTTCCCTATTTTTACTATATTGTGCGCACAAAATGACAATTCGTTCATTATTTTTACTATATCGTGTGCACTATATAATAATTTGTTCGCTCCTTTCACTAAATCGTGCACACAAAATGACAATGTTCCCTAGTTTTACTAAATCGTGCGCACAAAATGACAATTCGTTCCCTATTTTTACTAAATGGTGCGCACAAAATGACAATTCGTTCCCTATTTTACTAAATCGTGTGCACAAAATGACAATTCGTTTCCTATTTTTACTAAATCGTGCGCACAAACTGACAATTCGTTCCCTATTTTACTAAATCGTGTGCACAAAATGACCATTCGTTTCCTAGTTTTACTAAATCGTGCGCACAGAATGACAATTCGTTCCCTATTTTTACTAAATGGTGCGCACAAAATGACAATGTGTTCCCTATTTTTACTAAATGGTGCGCACAAAATGACAATTCGTTCCCTATTTTTACTAAATGGTGCGCACTATATAATAATTTGTTCGCTCCTTTTACTAAATTGTGCAAACAAAATGACAATGTTCCCTAGTTTTACTAAATTGTGCACACTATATAATAATTTGTTCGCTCCTTTTACTATATCGTGCGCACAAAATGACAATGTTCCCTAGTTTTACTAAATCATGCGCACTATATAATAATTTGTTAGTATGATAATATGAAGCAACACAACTGTTTTCAACATTGATAATAATCAAAATGTTTCTTGAGCAGCAAATCATCATATTAGAATGATTTCTGAAGGATCATGTGACACTGAAGACTGGAGTAATGATGCTGAAAATTCAGCTTTGATCACAAGAATGAATTACAGTTTACTATATATTCACATAGAAAACAGTTATTTTACATTGTAATGATATTTCACAATATTACTGTTTTTATTGTATTTTTGTTCAAATAAATGCAACCTTTTATAAAAGAGATATACTATTTTAAGCTCAAACTCTCATATGGTGTTTTTGTGTGACTGCTGAACTCTCACCTCTCTCAGCGAAACAACTCCAATAAGTCGTCCGATACTGGTGACGTAAGCGTGATCCAGACCCAACAGAGAGAAGATGGTGTGAGTCTGTCAGAGACAAAGAGGTTCATCATGGAAACATGATTTTTTTTTTTTTAATTTTTGTCTTTTAAAATAAATGAGTTTAATATCTTCTAAACCACAGGGATGCAACCCAAACACCTTTAGCACTTAGAATTAAAGGCACATTTTTAGATTAGAATCATTCACTATACTTGTAGCACCAGTACAAGCCACAATAAAACAAATTAATGATTACTACTCGGCTTGGTTCATGAATGAAGAATTTAAAAATAATTCTTGTTTTCTGCATTTCACCACTGCTCTGGCTTGTTTCCTAATTTTGCTTTCTAATAAACCTGGCATTATATACTATGAATATCACTGGCACTGTAATAAACAGATTGCTGTGTTCCTCATTTGTAAGCTGCTTCAGATAAAAGCATCTCCTAAGTGAATAAATGTAAATGAATATAAATTAGGTCATGTGACAGGACAGTCTAGGTCTAGGAAGTATGCTACCTGGCAAACAAAATCAGCACCCAAAAAAAAAAAAAAAAAAAAAATTAAATAAAAAGGTTTGCTACAAATTTTTGCAGTGCAAAGCTAACGTGCATGTGAAATTAAGAACAAACAAATTTCTGGCAACACTGCAGCAAATTTGCCACAAGGAAGAAAACGTGAACAAAAACAAATAAAAGTTTACATGTACATAAATGCTAGTGTTTTCATGAAAAACGTTTTTAGTGCATGACATTGCAAGTGGAAAACATAAAATTTATTGGAAAACTTACATTGATAACAAAATTCTGACCACAAATTTAGTAAGTTTTCCACTTGAAATGTTACCCAAAGTCTCATGCACCATGGACACAAAACATGTAAATTCATTAGAAAAATTATTAAATTTACTGGAAAACTAACTTATGACCACAGAATTAAGTTTTAAATTTAGTAAGTTATCCACTTTGTTACAAAAAAAAATGCACCATGCACCATGCACACAAAACATGTTAACTCAAATATGAAGTGGCAAAACGCACAAAAAACATGTAAATTCACTGGACAACTTACTAAATTTAAAACAAAATTCTAACCAAAAATTTAGTATTTTTTCCACTTGAAATGTTACCCAAAATGTCAAGCACTGTGCACACAAACATGTAAACTCAAATATGAAGAACAAAATGCACATAAAACATGTGAATTCACAGGAAAACTTACTAAACTTAAAACTTAATTCTGATCACAAATTTCAAGTTTTCCACTTAGTAAGTTTAGTAAGTTTTCCACTTAAATTGTAACCCAAGTGTCATGCACCATGGACACAAAATGTTTAAATTCAAATATGAAGCAACACAATGCACACAAAACAGGTAAATAAACCTCTAAGTGTGAGTAAATGAGAATGAATGGACCACATTAAGTACATTCACCGCTGCCGGCAGGAGAGAATGATGCGTGTGTGTGTGTGTGTGTGTATCACGGCAGAGGAAGTCTTAATAAACACTTCTCTGCTCTTGCCACAACTGAGTTTGCAAATGCAGATGATAAATCCAGTGTCAGCATGTGTGTGTGTGCCGCACAAAACCCTTTATTAAAAACGTCAGCTCATATTCATATAGATTCTGAATGTACACACACACACACACACACACACACACACACACTAGAGTGTACAGCGCTTTGCTCTAACACCCATTCTGACCTTGTGCAGTGAAGTGCGTTCCACCAGCTGGAAGGGGGCGGGGTCAATCTTGCAGTTGTTGAAGTTCACCTGCTCGTCAAGCTGTTGCTCCTCCCACTCCTCAATCTGCATTCAGAAACATTTACTTGTACTTACTTTTTTTTGCATTCTTTAAGGTCATCCATTTTATATTTCTGGTAGCACTTTACAATAAGTAAATTTGTTAATGTCTAAACTATAATGAACTAACAATGAGCGATATATTTTACAGCATTTATTAACCGTTGTGTAAATTAATAAGTAAAAAAAAAAAATCATAATTTTAGTTCATCTTCATGTTAGTTCAACTAATGTTAACACAACCTTTGATATTAAAATGTATTAGTAAATGCTGAGATTAACATTAACTAAGATTAATAAGTGCTGTAGAAGTATTGATTGTTAGTTCATGTTAACTAATGTTAACAAATATTGTAAAGTTTTACCATTTTTTTTTGTCAATAACACTGTATTTTCTTCCTGATTTATTTTAATTTTTCTCATTATTTACATTGAAAATTTAGCAAATATAATTCAATAAAAAAAATGAATGTGCTTTATATTGTCTGTTTTTATATTCTCATTAAATTACAAAAAAAAAAAAGTTAACACTAGTTGTGGAAACACTATTGTGGATTTTTTTTCTATTGGACTTAAAAGGTAATGCAAAAATCTACTTCTGAAATTGTGAAAAAGTTCATAAAACACCTTCAACTGAAACAGGTATCTTAATTATCATAAACTTAATATGAAAGCTGCTCTGCATCTACAGATTTTGTAAGTTCACATGCACTTATTTTTCTCAATCCAAATAAATCAAACCCGATTTCAGTTCTGTTTATATGAACCCCAGACTTTGCAATCTGATTCATATTCATTTACATGTGCATCACATGCATTTCAAACAAGTAGCAGCGTTAAGACCAGCGTTCACCGGTGCTACTGTGAGTATAATTGTTGTTTTTGACTTGACTTTATTTTATTATCTTTCATTTGTTGACATATCTAAAAGGAAGCTGACAAATATGTCAGAAGAGCTTTTTTTAAAGCAAATACGTAGTAAAAAGTCTCCTCCACTGACCATTCGCAAGTTCGCAGATCTTATAAAAGGGTAAACATACACATCACGGCACTGCATGTTTGTAAGGTAAGGGGTATTGAATCCGATTGAGAAGATTCAAGCGTTTACATGCTTCATTTTCGGATTATTTCAGATCTGCACCATCCCTTCCAATCTGATTCGGATTGAGCAGAATCGGATCGACTGAGGTGTTTACATGAAAGCTTTTCGATCAGATTGAGCAATCAAACCAGTTACTAATAGATCATTTAGGTGCATGTAAATGTATCTATAGGTTTTCACTAATCGATCTGCATGTTAAAATGTCCTCACCTCTCCAAGAGTCATGTCATCCTCTCCGTCTGGATCCTCCTGAAAAGAAACAGACACACACACACACTCACATTTGATTCACTGTATTAGTGAGGACATTGCATAGACCTCCACTGTTTTCATATCAACCCCAACCCATCATAGAAACATGCAAAAACACTAGATTTAAATAAACACATGTTCTGGCTGATTTATAAGTCTTTTTAACTAGTGAGGACCAGTCAAATGTCTTCACTAGTCTATATAAGAGTATACAATAAACAAAGCATTGATTTAATCAAGCTTCAAAACAGCTCGTTTTGATATTGGGTGACATGTGACATCACACAGGCATACACATTTGCATATGACATCAACGATGTCATCATCACACCATAGGCCCCGCCCACTGGCACTTAGTCTCTTAATGTTTAACATTTGCCTACACTGAATGTGAGCGTCGCTCAAAAGCAAATAGTAAAAAGTCTTACAGGTTTGAAACGACATGAGGGTGAGTAATCATTTTTTATTATTAAGGTGAACTAACCCTTTAAATCATTTTGCTTCTCAAGTAAATGCATCTTGATTTAAGAATGTTTAGATATTTGTACCGGAAAACAAGACAAAAATACTGAGGAAGAACGTAATTGTTACAGTGCACTTCAAAATTTCACGTTTAATTTAGTGCGCTACTTGCTGCTTCTATGGAATTTGATGAAGTTTGCATCAATGATTCTGTTATTTTCCTGTTTATTACTTAGAAGCTGCTTTGAAACATTTCTTTTTTTTTTTTTTTTTTGAGTATAGATTTTCTACACCAATGCATTTTGAGTTTAATATATGGCTGTGTTTTGACGATTTGTAATGTTAATATGTAGTGTCACTGGAAACACAAACATCTGATCAATAGCTCCGAGCGCTGATTGGGCAGTCGACAGATTACAGTTCATCTCATGGATACTAAATTTAATCGATGAGATCACCCTGCAGTTGCACTTTTTCACAGAAAAGAAGTACATTACACACACGCATATTAGCGAATAAATCTTTGCAGCACTCTCTACGCATTAATAAAACATCCATCCATTAGCGCTGGTTTTTGTAGAAATGCGAGCGTAATCTAATGAGCAGACCGAAGGCCTGCGGGTCAGGATCATTCTCTCGCTCGCATACAGCGGTAAAGCCATTTACTGCACGAGTACCTGAGAAAAAGATGTATGTCTGAGAGATGTGTGAGTCTATCATGTGGGTTTGTGGCCATTACATGTATTTGAAAATCATGCCTGCAGAAACAATCAGCGCAAAACAACCAGAACACACATAATTCAGTTCTTTTTGACAGTAAAATCAGCAAGAACCATATAATACAGATTTCCATTGCCGTCACAGATCTGCATGAAGAAGGTCCAGGTTTATCACAGCTGTTATGATATGTTCATCATGCTGCAAAGTACGTAAGTGTATTTCCAAAGCAACATGTCTGACATCATTAATGACATACTAGTTCAGCTTTCAGAACTATATTTGGTTTCGTTTACAGAAGATGTGGGTCATTCAACACCTGCAGTGACAGACGCTATAAATGTACATCATTCCATGGAATCTAGGTAACGTACAATGAGCAGCAGAGTTGATACAGTGTTTATTAACCTTTGTTAATGTTAGTTGAAGAAAAAAAAAAAAAATACAACTGTTGACTGTTAGTTCATGGTAGTTCAGGTCCATTAAATAATATTAACAAATTATTTTAATGTATTATTAACTATTGAAATTAACATTACAATTAACATCAGTTAATTTTAACTAATGGAACCTTATTGTAAGTTTTACCAAAAACTATGTATGAAAGCATAACTTAAAAATGTTATAATAAAATTAAGAAGAAGTTTTAGAATTATTTTTCAATTAAATGATTGTACTATATTTTAGTTCGATAATGTTTTTTTATGTAATATTTTGTACTTTTAGGGGATTTTGTGGTATTAAATTATATTTACTCAGTAGTTATAATCCATTTATTCACATTTTAAGCATAGATCTTAAACTGTTATAAATCTTAAATATTTTGGAGCACTGACTGAAGTTTGGACTCTTTTTAAAGATGACACTATTGCTAAAGTGAAAAAAAAAAGTTTAAAAAAGTGAACTTGGAAAAAAAAAAGTTATAAAATTTTATATTTGTTTTTTACATTTTTTCAATTTCTATATGAAATATATATTTTCCAAAACACTTTTTACTTTAAAACTCTAAGAAAATCAAAGCCATGAATCTAAACAAGTTGTGTTCCAAATTTGAGCTTGATATCTCAAAAAATGAGCTTTCAGTAAGAATTTGTTTGGGTGCAGTACCAAACGCTTCCACTAGATGAAATTCGTCTCCCATTCATTTCCAATGCACTTATTTTTGACTGCGTAGTACAAGAGTGTCTTTTTTAAGGCCATTTAACCTTTTCGAGTCATGCCTATGATTATTTCGTGCTCACAAGGCAAATAGCAAAAACTTTACATTTTGTAAATACGGTTTCCTTAAAGTTTCGTACCATTCCGATGAAGTAAAAAAAAAAATTCTAAAAAGCAAAATGTAAAATTTTCGGTCAAAAATGACCAAACAGCACCAGAGGATTAAACGTTAGGATTACGTTATTTATGTTTTAAAAAAATAGATTTAAAAACTTTACAATAAAGGTTCAATTTGTTGACATTACTTTATTAAAACAAATATAATATTTAGCTATTAATTTCAAAAGGACTTTGAAGACCTATAAAACTCAAGGAAAATACAAAAAAACAACAACACTGGACCCCAACAAAAAAAACTCATACAGAATTGGAATGACATAAGGGGGAGTAAATGATGACAGAATGATCATTTTTAGGTGAAAATACTAAGATCTAAACTCTACAACAGTATTGAGCTTTACATTGGGTGAGTAAGACAACTCTTTCATTCATTGGCTCCACCCACTTTTTATGGAACTCACACTGATTGGGCAGTTCTGATGTCATGCTGATGATTGACAGCTACGCATGCTTGGTCGTCTCCCTTGTTCTTGTTAGTGTTAGTATGATTGATTGATTACACTGACCTTTGAACCCTGCTCCAGTGCAGACCGATCAAAACTATGAAACTCTGCTGTGTAATGTTTATAGTACAAGAAGAAAAAAATAACGACTCGGAATCTTGGCAAGTAAATCTGTTACTATAATTTCCAGTGAATCTTTATTTGCGTATCAGGTCAAAGGTCAGGAGCAGGTACAAGGGAGACGTGATAACAGATGATGACGCGATGATTTGACGAGCCAGTGTTTTATCGTGGCTCTTACCAAGACCGAAATCCTCACACGCTTGGGCGGCCTGAAGTCAGGAGCCACTGTGTGCTCCACGTTATTATTCTTCCGTAAGGAAAAAGGGAAGGAAAACATAATAGACACACAAAAAAATGATTACCCTTATGTTACACACACATACGTTTACCCTCATATTAAATAAAACTATGAGTAAAATATCACTACAACACAGCAGCAGATGAAACGGATGACTCGCAACTACAGTGATGAGATTTACCTGTAGCAGATATGTATGTGTGTGTGTGTGTGTGTGTGTGTGTGTGTGTGTGTGTGTGTGTGTGTGTGTGTGTGTGTGTCGTGAGTCTCACCTCCATTGCATCTGTCTGAGGTCGAGCACACAACAGATTCTTTAAGCCAATGCCAGAATCATGAGGACCTGACAAACAGAGAAAAGATGGCCAATTTACATACTTCTGATATGAATATAATACAATATAATTTATGGAGAATTATTTTAAGTTTCCACTCAATATTAGAAGGTATCTTCACTAGTGGCAATTTATTTTCAAATGTGTACATTTTAACTCTTTCCCTGCCATTGACAGGCAATCCATGTTTTTGCTGTTATACGGTAGGGGGCGCTGTTACGCATCTTCTGAAAGAGTACAGAATCTCCGGATCAAAACACAGGCGAAGAAGCAGAAACAAGCAATAGAAGCTCTGTAAAATAACGCGATCATCAAACATTAAACAGCATTAAATCAAAACTGGGGTGTTGATGGACTCGATCTAATCCATCTATGTTTTAACATCATTCTGTAACCAATCCGGATGAAGTCTGACAAAAATGTGATTTTTTGTTCAAAACGTTGCTTTTTTTATGAAACTTAACCACATACAAGTGTTGATAAAAAAGAAAGCATGAAGCTAAAATGAATTTTGTTGTTGTTGTTTTGTTTTAAAGGGGTCCTTGATTATGATTTCACTTTTTTAACTTTAGTTAGTGTGTAATGTTGCTGTTTGAGCATAAACAACGTCTGCAAAGTTACGACGCTTAAAATTCAATGCAAAGAGAGATATTTTCTTTTACAGAAATCGCTTTTTAAGGACTACAACAAACGGCTTGTAGGGACTACAACAAGCTTCTTCCCGGATTAGTGACATCACTAACCCTAAAATTTATAAACCCCGCCCCCGAGAACACACAACAAAGGGGGTGAGGCCATGTTGGGCTGCTTTAGAGAAGAGGAAGAGTTGTTGTAGTAGAGTGTTGTTGCCGTCATTTTACACCGGACTGCTTCACAAACGAGGATCAATTCAACACTGGATTTGAACAAAAGATTAACATGACGGCACATGCTAGTGGATGAGTTGAATCAACTCCACAGCAACTACATAAATTTATCCACTAACCATTCAGAAACGTCCTAAAAGTTGTAACTTCTTCCTGAGTCTCTCCATCAGTGTCGACTCCGGTTTGAACAATGTAAGGCTGAACACCGTTACTGACAATCCTCATTTTGGTGCGTGAGATTCTCCAGCTTTGTTGTTGTTGAGCGACCGAAGCGTGAGCTGTTAAAGCTCCGCCCTCTTCTGGAGCAGCAGCTCATTTGCATTTAAAGGGACACACACAAAAATGGCGTGTTTTTGCTCATATCAAATAGGGGCAAATTTGACAAGCTATAATAAATGATCTGTGGGGGATTTTGAGCTGAAACTTCACAGACACATTCTGGAGACACCAGAGACTGATATTACATCTTGTGAAAAGGGGCATAATAGGTCCACTTTAAAGCAGAGGCCCTGTTCTTTCTTTTGATATATTGTATATATTGCCGTTCAAGTTTTATGGAAATGATAAAAAATGCTGGTGCTGGCTGGGAACTTTAAAAAAAAAAAATGCCGGCAGGGAAAGAGTTAATTACCCACATTTTCTTCAACAGTATTTGGTACCATATTCTTCATCATATAAATTACATTCTACACAATATTTTTCTTTTACTCCTATAGTTGGGAAAGCAATTGGGTAGAAAGCATTTAGGAACATTTTCACTATATAATTTAGAGGTTGGGTAAAGATGTAGCTTTCATAAATAGCTTCATTATAAAAATCAACAAGAAATCAAAACTGACCCCATTTACTTAAGCAATAAATGTTCCTGGTACAATAAACCATAAACTTTTATCATAATTTAAGCATTTTCACAGCCTCTGAATAAACATTTCTGCGGACATAACCAATGCTGCAAGTCAACCAGTAATAATGATGCCCAATTTTCAATTAAATAATGATATTTACAAAGTTTCACTGAACACTATTTTAACATTTGGTTTTGCTCAGATATACGTTATATTACTAAAGTTCAATGCACTGAGATTCACTTCATGTCTTCAAGAACAACAGAAGTAAATACAGTAGTGGCCAAAAAGGGGATATTTGTTTTTAATGACCCTACAAGTTCCATTAAACCATCAAAATATAAGAAAATAATATGTAGTGTGAAAAGCATACAAATCAACTAGAACTGAAGAGGTCTGAATTGCGTGTGTGTTATATTACTTGTAGGGATCTCTATGTTCTTCTCGGCCATAGTCGTCCTCTTCAGTGCAGGTTTGAGAGGTTTAGGAGAGATGGGACGGGTGGGTGTGAAGGACGACTCTTCTGTGGAGATCTATAATTTACGTACACAAACATTCAAGATCATGCCTCAAAGATCCGAAACAAAGTTGAAAAAGTTGTTCTCCTGTGAGAGTCAAATAAATGCTGGCACTCTGACCTGGAAGCGAACCTCGTGGTTGACCTTTTGACCCCCTTCCTCGCTGCTGGGCGTGCTGACAACAGACACGCGCTTCCTCTCTGCGTCCGCACGCTCTCGTATGAACTCCAGCCGCCGCTGACGACTGAGATGCTGCGATAGGAGGGCCTGTAACTGAGCACGCTCAATAGAGCCCAGCAGGATCATAGACTCTGAGAGAGAGGCATGATTAGGAGGGAAATTAATATTTTCATTCAGCAAGATCAAAAGTGACAGAAAAGACATTTATAATGTTGCAAATGATTTCTATTTCAAATAAATGCCGTTCTTTCGAACTTTCTATTCATCAAAGAATCCTGAAAAATAAAATGTATCGCAGTTTTCGCAAAAATATGAACGGTTTTTAACATCGATAATAATCAGAAATGTTTCTTGAGCAGCAGATCATCATATTAGAATGATTTCTGAAGGATCATGTGACACTGAAGACTGGAGTAATGATGCTGAAAATACAGCTCTGATCACAGGAATAAATTACATTTTAACATATATTCACATAGAAAACAACGTCCTATGGAAGGACAGAAATCTCTCAGATTTCATCTTCATTTGTGTTCCGAAGATTTGTTTTCCATTTATTTATTTACTCCAAATATGTATGTGTTTGTACCTGCAGACTCCACCAGCGCCAGTGTTTTGAGGTTTCCTGCAATGAGAATGTCGTGAAGGTCTCTGTACGTGGAGTTCAGTGTGATGTAGCGAACATTTCTGACCATGATGTCCTCCACACGAATATTATACTTCCTGCAGACAGAGTTTCCCAGTTACGCAATCACTGCAGCAGAATTCACAGCTGTTTGATTTATTATTAGCGGTGTTTGTTAAGTCAAGCAGCACTGCTACTACTGCTCATACTAGAGTTCTTCATCTGAACAAACCCTTAACAGGTGTAACAGCATGAGAAGTGGCTTGTTTCAAGCATATCAAATGTCTGTTGTAAATATAATATAATATTAATATTACTACAACAATAATATTACTATTTGAATTTAACCACATTTTATTTTCTCAGTTTTTACACATACACTGTCATCCAGACTCAAGCATTCAACCTTGTCACTGTGTTATTTTAGTATCGAGATACTATTACAGTCTTTATCAACATGCTGAATTAGTTTTTATTTTTAGATTTTCATTTTAGTCCTAATTTTAGTAATTTGGCTGTGTGTTAGGTCTTTTTTTTTTAATATGTCTATATATAGTTTTAATTGATTTCTGTTTCAGTTTTAGTTATTTTAGTACATCAAGTTAAACTAAATTAAAATGAGAAATGTTGCTTTGGCAATTGGCTCAAATAAAATAAGTTTTATATTTTATTTTATTTCAGTTAACCTTTATTTCATTTCAAGAGACAAAAAATGTTTTTTGGTTTTAGTTTTTAGTTATGAACAATATCCCAGTTTGTTACCAAAGTTTTTATAGGAAACAATTGCACAAATATTTTATTTTATTAATACCATTAATTACCAAGTACTACAAAATAAACATTTGGTTCTGGAAAAGTGCAATCTAACAGAACTCACATTTACTTCAGAAAATGCACAAATATATTTAAAATTAATAAACTGCAAATTTATTTTTTTGCAATGATTTCAGGCGATGGCGACAATTGCGAAGACGGTATCTTTGGAACAACGTTCAAAACTTTTATCACATTTATCCTTATATTGTAATCATAACGAGCACAAGTTGTAATTGCTGCCTGACACGTTCATTATGTTGATGTTAACCAAATCTCATATTATATTATAGCTGTGTATTACAGTCATATGGACATTACTTTGATACAGTCATCTGATAACAGAATACTTCCCAAATGTAACACTGAAACAAGTATTTTCTGTAAAGCTGCTTTGAAACAATATGTATGGTTTCAAATTTAAATTGAATAGTTTTTTTTTTTTTTTTTGGCATACAAGACATATTTTGTTCCTGTATTGATTGACATTTTGGCAGTACTGTGTGTAAAACACCAATAAAACACAGAGAGGAAGAGACACAGAGCTGTGTGTATTTAGGTGTGTGTGCATGTCCGTCCTGCTGAGAAGTGAGTTTTCTGTAGATTCTAACTCAGCAAAAATCTAGCTTCCGTCTCACACACACACACACACACACACACACAGTTATGTAATTGTTCACTTGACAGGTATAAATGTGTCTCTGAGATGCTGCAGATGAGTTTGACACCAGGGCAGAAACACAATCATTCAGAGCAAAAGACCTGTCTGTGTGTTTGTGTGTGTGTGCGCGCGCGCGTTCTGCATCATTGCTCCCATTTCAAACTTTGAAATCCTGAACATCTGAAAACCCTCAGAAACTAATATTTGTGTGTGTGTTGCACAGTTTGCCATTAGTCTGTATTGCATGGGACAGTGTGTGTGTGTTGTGTAACTAGACCCTGTTTGCAAACAGACTGGCCATTTACACTAATTAAGAGAAAACGCCATCTCTGAGTTATGAGTGCCACTCAATTAAATGAAGAAAAAAAATGTAAATCACTTTTTAAATTAACATCAAAAAATAGATTTAAAGTAAATTTGTTAATGTAGTTAAATGTAAAGATAAAATAATAATTTTAACTTTTAATTGCATTAAAAAAACATTTGCCAATTACTTTATTTCTTTAGTCATTACAAAGGTTCAGTTATTAGTTCTGAAACCCGGAAGTGAATTAACATTTATGCCACAAGTTCCTTCAGGACTCTGTGTTTTAAGAAACACAGATTTGGATTTATGATTTCACTGTAAAAAATTATTTTCTTACTTTTGTTATTTTTGTCTTGTTTTCCAGAACAAATATCTAAATATTCTTAAATTAAGATACATTTACTTGAGAATCAAAATGACTTAAGATATTTTAATTCAACTTCTATTTCATTTGAATTAAGTTTATTTTTTTGACCCCATTGGCAGATATTTATTTCTTGTTTTAAACACAAACTCATTTAATTTTGATGAGAAAAAGTCATATCTTAAGTCATTTTGCTTCTCAAGAAAATGTAAGAATATTTAGATATTTGTACTAGAAATCAAGACAAAAATAACAAAAGTAAAAAAATCATTTTTTGCAGTGTAATCATAAATCCAAATCTGCTTTTCTTAAAAACTCACAGGAAGTTCCTGAAGGAACTTGTGGCGTAAATGTTAATTCACTTCACTTCATTTTTTGCAGTGATAAAAATAAGAACTGTATTTAAAGATACTTTCCTTACAATATAATTGTGTTTTTTTTAAGTATCTTTGAGATACAATCATAGTTTTTAAAATTTTTTGAATTAATTATTTTTGTATTTTCTGTTTTAATTTTAAAGTTGTATTACTTTTGTTGTATGCTTTTGTCATATTTATTATTGTTTTTTTAAATGTTTATATAGTTTTTATTTTTATTTCAGATTTAATTTTAGTTATTTTAGCACATTAAGTTAAAACTAAATGAAAATGAGAAATGTTTCTTCAACAACTAGGTAAAATAAAGTTTAAGTTTTATATTTTATTTTATTTCAAGAAAGGAAAATGTTTTAGTATTATTTAACTATAATAACCCTGACACAGCCAGACTTAAAAAGATGAATTTTGAAGTTGTTGTATTTTTTAATAATAGCTGGAAATAGCTGGAAATCAAGGCAATGACTGTGATTGACTGAGATAAAAGTCTTTCTACTTGTGTATTCTGCTGTAGTTACTGAATCCATCAAAACACTGTGTTGACCGAGAAAACAAAAACAATATGGTAGCAAAAACTGGACGGACAGACAGAGAAACTCACTCGTGGTGACCCCAGCCGAGCTCGGGCAGGTAAGGCAGCTTCTTAATGCGTATTATGGAGTCGTAGATGGATGGCTGAAGACTCTGAGCGACGGCGTTGGCGAGAATCACAGCAATCATGATGGGTAGAATGTGACTTATCTGACCAGTCAACTCAAACACGATCACGGCTGTGGAAACGGTATGTGTGACCGCTCCAGATAATGCTGCCGCTCCTAAACAGAGAGAGAGAGTTTTTAAGGCAAGCCACAACAGGCAAAACCAATGTTTTTTCACATACTAGTCAATTATGGTTTAATTTGCTTCAATTACATGTCTTTCAGGCTAGTGTAAAAGAAAAAAATCTAAAATCCACATTTAAGTTTATTTCATTGCACTTTATCAATTTGCGTCTGTAGATTTCAATTACAATAGATATCTTTAAAAGCTGAGAGTTTTTTTCTCCACTTCAGCAGAACTTACATACACCAAAACTTACAGTTTTATTCCCATCTATATTCTGAAGGTTTTTACAGAGGCGTTTGTTCATTTATCATTCATCTGATTTTTACAACATTTTGTTCCTAAAAACATGGTGAAAATGTGTTTTTTTCTGGTTGTTCACGGTATTTTCTGATTCATGGAGTAATAAAAAGATAGAGAGAGTTTTAACAGAGAGAACATTGACCAAAAACATTGGTGGTTCACTTTAATTTAATAAAGCAAAAAGAAAAGCAACAGTACCAAATGAACACAAACTGTTGGACCAATTTAACTCATGCTCATCTTATTCAAACTCATGAATTGACAAGAGGAGGAATATACTGAATTAAAATTCAAAGAAATTCAGCAGTCACACGTGCACAACACTGATGTAAACTTATAAACAGTCAGTAAATGTAAATTAAAAAATATCTACACTTCTAGTTATACCTTAATTTTTTTGAAAAACCTTTTTAGTATTGCCATTTTTCAATATATTTATTTGACACATACACATTTAAACAACTTGCAGTGAAATCTAAACTTGGAAAGTTACATAAATTATGCATTAAATATAAATAAATAATAGGTAAAAATCATCCAAAATGTGTCAATTTATTGGTTACATTTTACAATAAGGTTTCATTTGTTAACATTAGTTAAAATATTAGCTAAAATGAACTAAAAATGAGCAATATATTTTTACAGCATTTATTCATCTATGTTAATGTTGATTAGTAAAAATATAATTGTTCATTGTTTGTTCATGTTAGCTAATGTTTTAACTAATGTTAACAAATACAACCTCTGATTTTAATAATGTATTAGTAAACACTGAGATTAACTAAGATTAATAAATGCTGTAGAAGTATTGGTTATTGTTAGTTCATGTTAACTAATGTTAACAAATTAAACCTTATTGTAAAATGTTACCAATTCATTAAGCAAAAATATGCTATTAAAGGGCAATTGTTTGTCAACATCCTACACTTCTCTAAACCCTTCTATTGTCTATTAAACTATAAATAAAATAAGTATTCAAGAGGGGTTATTGTTATTTCATAATTAAATCTAGTGGCTGCTAATCAAAGACTTCATTTTACTAACAATGAAAACAAACAATCCCCAACACAACACAACAAAACTAAATCAATGCCTCTCAAAATCACTATGGCAACACTGAGGCAATTTCTATAAAAGGTAATCAGCCGTGATGAACGTGTGTGTGAACATGTCTGTTAAAGCACATCATGTGTGTTTGTTTCTCACCCACTACAGCGTATCCACCAGGCACTATGGGATAGATGGTTCCATCTGTATTAATACCCTCTGGAAACCATGCAGCCATACTTTCACCCACCAAACGGCCAAATGCAGCACCTGAAACACACACATTCCCAAGTCACATTTTAATGTCTCCATCATTTTTGTTTACATACATCACATAAAATATTTTGAAAATGTAATATTTTAAGGCAAGATAAAATCCACATTTAAGTGTTTATTTTATTGCACTTTATCTATTTGAGTCTGTAGATTTCAATTACAATAGATATCTTTAAAGGGTGTGAGTTTTTTCTCCACTTCAGCAGCACTTACATACACCAAAACTTACAGTTTTATTCCTATCTATATTCTGAAGGTTTTTACTGAGGGGTTTGTTCATATATCATTCACTTGATATATATTTAACATGTTATTCCTAAAACATGGTGAAATGCTTTTTCCTGGCTGTATTTTCTGATTTATGGAGTGGTGAAAAGAGAAATCCAAAATCTCCTCTGTGAAAACCTTTAACTCTAATAGGTCAACAATATGAATGGTAAAGGAATTTTGAACCTGGCTTTAGCCAACGTTTAGATTTATGTACTGGAAACATATGCAAATTACATAATAATCATATGAAACATATGCAGTTTTTTTATTATATACATTTTAATTTGATAATGCCTCATTTGCATATTTAAAATTTCTACTTAATCTACTGTGATTAATCAACTGGGGAATAATTGTGAAAAGTTTTTTTTTTTTTTTTTACACCTATTCACCTGGGGTGTCTTGCCTTAAAAAGCAATATTTTAAAAGAAAACCATATGCACACTTACCAATGACAAAAACGGGCATGAAGGCTCCACAAGGTACAGGAAGAGTTGTGGCTAAAGCAGACATCCAGAACTGCACAAGAGACAACAGTAACTCTCATTTAAACACAAAGACTTTTTCGTAATATTTCACCAAAGTCCAATACCTCTGCAACAACTTTTCTGCTGATGTAACCAAGGAGAGAGGAGAATATTAGCCAATAATACCATCAGTGTTGAGGGATTAACTAACTAAAAGTGGTAAAGCTATTATCTTGGTAGAATTCATTTTTCACTAGCATGACAGTAATTCAGTTTTTTCCATTAACAAGCTACTTTTTCCAACATGTAGCGTAGTGTGACAAAATTACATTGCTGTTTGATACAGAACAATGGCAGTGACACACCTGTATGAAATTGAAACTCAAAATAGCCCAGAGCAAACACAAAAAAGCTATTTAAATGTAACACATTCAAAGTGAGAATTCCAATTTGGAACTTTCAAACAGTTTGTTTGGATCAGTAAGTATGTGAAGAGGAGACTGCAGCTCACGTATCAGGCCTGTCTGCGTGCCTGCAGACGCCTGTCTCTCCACACACAATAGCCTGCCATATGACGAACCAGAGGGGTGTGATATTCACACATGCGCCTGTGTGCGTCACAACATATCAAAATCCACAAATATCCTTACAGATCAACCGTTCGTTATACATCTGACGCAAAATCTGTCATGCCTGTCATCTGCATGACAATTCATGCCTAGATTGTATGATCAGACTAAAACAGAAAATTATATAAATGTCAGATGTAAATGTGTAGATATAAAAGAATCATGAAAACCACTCATAGTTTACATCCAGCAAAACAAAAAGCTACTTTCTGTCAGTTTCATCCACAATCGAAAAAGAAATAAATTAACAGGTAAAGAATAATTTCTAGAAATGAAAAATTTGAATTATTTATAATTAAACGGCAAGCAAACACAGGGCTCAACGCTAAGGATTTTTGGCCCCACCACAAAATAAATAAATAAATACAATTTTGTTGTTGTTTTTCTAATAAATAAGCAATCAAATGTTTTAGAAATTTCACAATTCTGGATTGATTTCAATTTCGATACCACAGCAAAAACGACTAGCCTAACTAATATAAAGTTCAAATATTATTGAAGACAAGTGAGTCTTCAGTAATAAAATAACAAATAAACAAATTACAAGCAACTGCTCAAATAATTACAACATAAAGATGCAAATGAAATAAACTGTGCTCTGAGCTTTTCAGATAAGTCTGTCTAACAGTACTCAGTTTCAGAAATTCAATAATCAAATGTAAAATAACACTGCATAGTATTCTGTATAAATTAAAACTGTTAAAGCTACAAAAGTTGTTCAGTCAAGATCAGTGAGTGGTTTTCTCTTTGTCTTTTGTTGTTTGGTTAACAGTAATGGCACAGAAGGCAGCAGGAATATTAGGCTGCTGTCACTTTAAGACTGAATGCACAGATCCAATATACTCTCTCTCATCAGTTTATGTTCAGTATTTTTCCAGTCAAGCAGAAGAAAACAGGAAAGAGAACTCAATTCAGTACTCACATGCTGTTTTCATTGTGCACAGAAAGCGCTCGAGTACCAAATTGAGTTCTCTTTCGCATCTTCTTGCAATTGAATCTGAATGGTTAAAAATCACTTGAATGTTTAAATTGACGATACTTAAAAACACATGCAAATGATAAACTTTCGTGACCGACTGGGCAAGTGACAGTTCCGTCAACTGTCCCAAGCATTTTTTACACTGACCCCAGGCTATTGGGCAGTTCTTATTGCTCTGAAACAGAAGTTTAACAAAATTTCTTTGTAAAAGAACAAAGTGATAAAAGTGTGTACTGTGTGTGATCTCATTAGTGAACAACACAAGAAAATCTAAAGTCTAAATTTTAATAACACTTTATTTCAGACCGATAAATTAATAATATTAGGCAAATGGCAACACACAAACACGCCCAACCACACAAAACCAACAAGTCTGAATTTCATAGAATTTCAGATGATTTGTTAATTAGACACATGAACACACACACACAGAGAGATAAAGGTAAAACACACACCCACTTGTCACTTGGTACTGAATGTGAGGTGAATCCTTAAATGAACTGTGCGTAATTAGAAAAGCAATCTAATTGGCTGATTCACACACCAGCAACAGAAGTTAATTAAGAGAGAAAGTCACGCACTAAAGCAGACACAAGAACAAACACACACACAGAGCGCAATCGATGGTTCCTGCGAGAACAGAACAGCTCCTGGTGGAGGTTGAGGTGGGATAGAGTGAGAATGTTACATAAGTGTTATGTGAGTTATGCTGGAGAGCGTTTAAAAGCTGTGGGTGGATAGAGAGATCATTGCATAATATTCTCTCTTTCCTTCTTTTCTTCCTCTCAAACGCTCTCTCTTGGCACTGAAAACTGCACAGATACTGCCGAAATCTGCTCTCTCTCTCCACCTGCCCCGGCATTCCTTCAGAGAGATATATATATATATATATATAATTTGCTTTTAGGAAATTTTTGAGGAAACTGTGAGACTTTTTTTTTTCTCCCCCCCCCCCCTCAAGATTCTTTGATGAATAGAAAGTTCAAAAGAAATAATGTAGTATAATGTAGAAAGTTTTGCTACATTATAAATGTCTTTACTGTCACTTTTGATCAATTTATGGCATCCTTGCTACTACATTAATGAGGATTTGTTTTATCAATCTATTTTTAATTACTTGTGAGTAACCCAAAAGTTAAACCTATCCCTAAAAAAACTTAGTATTTTTAAATCTAGAATTTTAGAATTAAAAAAAAAAAAAAATAGAATTTAAATACAAATAAAGTTATATCTTACTTCTAAATTGTACTTCTAAAGGAAGGTTTTGTCAGATTTTGTGGTCTTCTAGGGACAAATCTGCCCCAAACTTTATCCAAGATTAAACCACGCAGGTTAAGTCAAAAGTTCCTGTTCAGAAAAAAGGACACACAGGGCACTTGTCCCCATGGCAACGCTGACGACATCACTTCCTGTGCTGTGACAGGTTTCGACTCTGTTCTGATGAGGTTGCCAGGGCGACACACTTATGCAGTTTGCGAGCGATCCAAGTCTTCACAAACACACACACTGTTGTTTTCCTTAGCCAGTGACTTGTATAGCTGGGAGCATGATTTTGTTTTGTTTTTTGAGGATATTGAAATCTCCTGTCGCTCAAATCAGCACCAGTGTAAACACCCCTTCTATACGTACAGTACGTTATTGGCTAACGCACCACACAATGTCACTCATCACGGCGGGTGAAGCTGCTAAATACTGAATAGGTGTTGATTTGTAAATGTGGGCAGTCATATGTTAATGAGCTCATGAATAATTATTTTAGCGTCAATAGATGTTCTGCAGAGGAAGCTGAGAGTTCTGAAAGTTACGGAATGTTTTCATAGAACATCAAAATTCTGTTCAAATTATGTGTGCCCTTTAAACCAAACAATCAAAAGACAGATTTCTGAATAAAAAAAAAATAAGTGTTTAGATGTGTCTATGTACCTTCATAACGATGAAGATGACGAGGATCACAAAGACATTAGCCTGCGGGTGTTTCCAGGCGACCGAGTGACTGTCATAATTAAAGTCTTCTGTGATTCCTTGCTTTGTCCAAGTGCGATTGTCAAAAAATGAAACCAGGGTGTCCTTTTGTGTAAGCTAGTAAGAAAAATACATGTTATTAACAGGAGGCTTAGTATTCACTTGCTTATTTTAAGCATAAACCTCACAATATTATTGTTAGTTTCATGCTTAAAACAAATTTAAAAAAAGAATGCCAATGAGGTAAACAGGTAAGACAAAAATCGAATGAAGATATATTCTCAGAAATCAAGATTTATTATCATACACCAGGGTTTCACAAACTGGAGTTAATTAATTCAGTCATTTTAAAGAAAAAACACTTACTAAAAAGAAGAAATATTTACATGCAAACATGAAAATGCAAATGTGTTGTTTATGTACTGAAATATTAACCAGTGTGTAAGTAAACTCTTAAGGTCAAAGGAGTTGACAAACCACAAAATCCCTGTCTTAAATATATATATATATATATATATATATATATATATATATATATATATATATATATATTATATATATATATATATATATATATATATATTTATTTATTTATTTTATTTTTTTCAAGAAAACATCATTGGTAACACTTTACAATAACATGAACTAACAACGAACAATATTTCGACAACATTTATTAATCTTACTTACTGTTAATCTCAAAATTTATTCAAACCTTTTTTAAGATCAAAAGTTGTATCTGTTAACATTAGTTAATGCACTGGGAACTAAAATTAACATGAACATTTTCAACTAGAATTAACAAAGTTAATAAATGCTGTAAGAATATATTGTTCATTGTTAGTTAATGCAATGTTAACACGTGAAACATTATTGTAAAGTGTTAACACTTCCTTTTTACAGATGTTTAGATATTTTACTATAAAACAAGGCAAAAATACTGGCTGAGAAAAGAGTGCAGTCATACGCTGCTAATGGTGTATTTTATTGCCACATTCTGTATTTTATATAAGAGTGTGTGTGTGTGTGTGTGTGTGTGTGTGTGTGTGTGTGTGTGTGTGTGTGAGATTGAGAGTGAGAGTTGATGCCTTATTCTGTATTTTATACGAGTGTGTGCTGTTAAGATTGATTAATGAATGCCTCATGTTTCTCTCAACTGTCTCATTAAGATTATTAACAGGATGGATTTAACAGCCTGGGGAACAAACACATATTTTGTAGAGAGTGTGTGTGTGTGTGTGCGTGCGCGTGTGTGTGTGTGTGTGTGTGTGTGTATGTGTATGTGTGCGTGTTACCTGTCCGGCCATGAACTGCCCAAAGCCCGGAGGGAAAGTAAGCGTTGAAATCAGTAGTGTGACCAGGGCGGGATACAACAGACGCCTGCACACGAATCAGACACACAAACACTTGTGATATTATACTTGTCAACAATACACCTTCACTGCTCTGAAGTTAAGATAATTTAATATAATAACTGCAGTCTAATTTGATTGCTTTCAGAAAGCTTTGGGGAATTTTAGAAGTGCCCAAATTATGGCAAATTATGGCATTTTAAAAATGTTGTTTTGATTTCTCCTACGACAAGTTTACAAGCATCCAAGGTCAAAAAACACTTTAATTTTCTCATAATATCCATTACAGCATCAGCTCTTTTCTCACAGTGTCTGAAACAGTTCTATCAAAGATTCGGTCTCTCTAAACCCCGTCTTTCTGAGAGCCTGCTCTGCTCGGTCAGATGGCCCAGTTGTGACTGGTCGGAAACCAAACGCTCATTATCATATCTGAATCTCAGCTCTTCTTCAGCACTTGATTCACAGCGATACGAACAGTAACAATGTTACGATGTTAATGACGGTTTTACCGTATCAATCTCATCAAAGTGGATTTACTTTGGCAGCAGAAAACAGCGTCTTCTCAACATGAACAACACGAACCAAACTCTCAGATACAACTACAGTGTTTGAGGGCGGGGCAAAGAGATGCTGTTCAGCCAATAAAAACCACAGGCTGCCATTATGCAAATGAGTTACAAACCTAAAGTGAGACTGGAATTACTGACGATTCATTTCAGCAGTTCAGAATTGATTCTTTCATTTAGGAGACAAAAACTCCATTTATCTGAACTTTGATTTCTGAAAATGCAGACCTTTAACATTCATAAACAGCTCAGTTACACACTGCATGAAAGGTTAATATCCCAAAAAGCACAATAGGGGCTCTTTAAGATATTTTATAACTAGTACAAAAATAACACCTACACTAACAGTTAAAAAATGATTTTAAAAAGCATCCCACAATGTATATTTTCAGACATTCTGCGCTCACATTTACAGAGAAACAAGCAGACACACAGGGAACACTCACTTCTTCATGAGGAACTTGTTAATAGTTTTCTGTTTTCGCATAAACTGAACAATTAGCCTGTTCAAATACACAAATAAGGCTCCACCAAACCCGCTGGCGATTCTGCAGAGAGAGAGAAAATTATGAGTGACATCATGCATATTCATTATGAATGGAACAAACATGCTCATGAATAAATCATTCATAATACAGTTCATTACAAGATTGTGTGTGCTTTCATCAAATATCTGTTGGGTACAAAGTGTCTAAAACACGTACATGAACAATTAGCTGGAGACATTTCTTCACGCTTTATAATATTAATTACAGTTTACTCTAAGAATTATTTAAAGTAACCAAGATTAATAAATGCTGTAGAAGTGTTGTTCATTGTTAGTTCATTTTAACTAATGTTAACAAACATATTTACATAAATGTAGCATCATAAGAGCATCATAAACAGATGCTAAATAAATCACAGAGGCTTAAATATTAACAAAAGTTCTTCAAGTGGGTAATGTTACTTAACCAATCTGACACAGTTGCTGAACATTTCTGATATAACTGACGAGAAACAGAGAGAAATGTGTTTATCAAACACTTCTTAAAGGGGTCATGAACTGCATTTTTGTACATTTTATAATGTATAAAATTTTTACATCAAAAACATCCTAATTTAGAAGTATTAAGCTATTTTCTGTCCTGTTTTTGACTCTCTCTTTGAAACACTGTTTTGATGGGCGTTTCATTCAAGAGTTGGAAGTGAACGCCCACTGCTGTGATTGGCTAACAGTTTTGCATATTAAAATAACTTAAGTCTTATAAGTCTTGGTTGTGGCAAATAAAGTTTAAATACTTAGAGTTAGAAGTTATAGATGACAAATGATAACTCGAATTATGAATGAATGTGCCATTGTTTGACACACTGTTGTTCTTATAAGCTATTCTTAGAAAGAATGAAAAACGTACATTGTCATTTGCAGTGTCGTGTTTTAAATAAAATTAAACATGTTTTACGATGACAAAACAGATGTCACTCACTGAAGCTTTTATTCAGGATTACAGCGAATCACAGACCAAACAACAACAAAAACAGCGTTCTCTATGTGCTTTCTTCCGTATATGATAATCCAACGCATTAACCCCATAAATGCTGAAGCAAAGGAAAGAACAGCACATCACAAGTATTCAGTTTGACTGCGGCTCTACAGTATAAAAAAATTGTATCGGACAAAGCAATAGTCACACATGGTAAAAACACAGTTACTCACACTTGTGTGTTGTGGATCCAATATAGTCAGCAGTGCAACATCTTTTATTCTCAGTCTCTCTGAAAAGCCTGCGTACAACTTTGTTTTGTTAAAAAAAAAACTAACACGAAGTAAAACTAAGCAAACAAACGCTGGAACGTCGTTAAAAATAAAGTTCATCCACGCTTTCTTAATGTTAGGATGCAAAGATACGTTTTTTCCTTAACTTGTCACTTCAACACCTCTTGTAATCCTCAGAAGTGTTTCTATGGTTTTGTTGCTGGAGTAATCCTGCATTTGAGTCAGTCTCGTATTAACTACTACGTGACATGGTGGGCGGGGCTAAAGACGTGATGATGTAGAAGTGGGCGTCGATCATTTTCTGCAGAGGCGCATTATGACGTAATAATGTGACAAAATCCGAAACAAGTCATTTTCTGAGATTGGTTTCAATAAAAGCTGTTTATGAACTAACGAGGAAGTTTTGAGCTCTGAAACATGCAGGATGTTTTTAATAGTACAGTGACATCTTATACGTCAAAAGATCAAGGAAAAGTTGATATCTCAATTCATGACCCCTTTAACTTTTTATCCTCTAACTTAGTTTCTTTAACTTTAATTTACAAAATGTATGTGTTATTGTTTAGATATTTTTACTGGAAACCAAGAAAGACATACTAAGAAAATTATTTTTAAGCTGGTACACAAGAAATGAAGAAACAAGAAGAACAAAAGAGGCAGAACTGACCCGATAACAGCGAAGGCTGGAAGCTCCTGGAGGTCAAAAGGGAAGTCCAGCCTGAACCGTGTTTTAAAGAGAGCCGTGATCGTCTCTGAGAGATAGAGAGAGAGAGAGAGAGAGAGAGAGAGATTCCTTTAACACTCAACATAATACAAGTACATAATGTGTGTTTTAAAGCATATAAAGAGCCCCTTTTATGCTTTTTGGTATATTCTCTTTCATGCAGTGTGTAATAGAGCTGTTTATGAATGTTAAAGGTTTGCAAAGTTTCAAAGTTCAGATTAATGACGTTTTTGTCTCCTAAAAGAAAGAATCGATTCTGAACTGCTGATATGATTCATCAGTAATTCAGTCTCAGTTCCTGCTGAACCTACGTAGGTTTGTAGCTAATTTGCATAAATCCAGTCTGTGGTTTTCATTGGCTGCTGTGAACAGCGTCTCCTTTGCCCCGCCCTCAAACACTGTAGTTGTATCTGAGACTGGAAGAGTTTGGTTCGTGTTGTTCATGTCGAGAAGACGCTGTTTTCAGCTGCCAAAGCAAATCCACTTTGATGAGATTGATACGGTAAAACCGACGCCATCGTTACTGTTCGTATCACTGTGAATCAAGTACTGAAAAGAGCTGAAATTCAGATATGATAATGAGCGTTTGGTTTCTGACCAGTCACAACAGATTGTGCAATCTGACCAATCAGAGCAGAGCAGCTCTCAGAAAGGCGGGGTTTAGAGAGACCGAATCTTCAAACTAACTGTTTCAGACACTGTGAGAATAGAATTGATGCTGCAATGGATATTATGAGAAAATAAAAGTGTTTTTTGACCTTGGATGCCTGTAAACCTGTTGTAGGAGAAATCAAAACAAAACTAGCAACCTTTAAAGTAGCATAACAGGGGCACTTTAAAACACACACACCTTCATCTCTGTTCCACACTGCCAGGACTCTGAAGATAAAGGCACTGAATGTAGCAGCAAAGAATCCACGCCAGTAGTTTCGTACGGCGAAAAATGTAGAGGTGACCTCAATGCTGAATAATACACCTGAAACACACACACATATATAATATTGTTATATATATTTTGTTCTTGTTCAGTTTTGCTTTAGGGAAACTTTCAGGTATGTTATCCCAAATAAATCACAGTTTTCACCTCCAATAGGAGCAGCAAAGCAGCATCCGACTCCGACAGCACAGGCAGCTGCAAGCATCTCAATGTTTCTGGACTCATTCTGTTCAACACACACACACACACACAATAGAAAATTTAATATACGACAACAGACTACTTGGCTGGTTTTGTTTAACACACACACACACCACCCACAAACAGAAGTACACACACACACCAGCACAATCTAGGACCATTCAATACATCAACACAATCACAATAAAAATCTAATTACAAAAACTCACTTACAGAACACACACCATCTATCACACTATCTACAAACAGATACACACACATAGACACACACCTGTATTTGGTAAATCTATTCAGAGATGGATATCGCTGTTAGTTTTATCCTCACAAAAGGAAAACTTCATCAAGAGAAATACGAAAATAAACACATTTTAGATTCATTTCGAACTCGCACACACCCTCTCACTCTCTCTTCATATATAAATCAAATATTTTTGGTTATAAATAAATACATATATAACAACATATACACTTGACTTTGGTGGATCTGTTAAACCTCTGTTCAAAATCTTCTAATTAGAAACTGGAATAACAAAACCTATACGTACTGTAGGTGCTACTTTACAAGTAGCAGCAGTTACCCATGATGATTAAAAAGTCTAACGAGAGGCATTATTGGCTATTATTACACACACAAATGTTTCTCTTAAGTCCACTTACAGTGACTATGTATACATGTGCACCAATAAAGTAATCAGGACTTAATTGCAGTAAGATGTTTTCATGACACGAGCAAACCTCTTCACTCCCATTTACATGCAATTTTCATTATTCTGATTATTCACTAAGAATTGTGGTTATTTTTACCAGCATTATTTACATATCCCAATGCCAATAATACAGTCGGTGTTACTCACCACTGTTTTATTTCACTTATGTCAAATGCAAAACCTATTTCTATGGACGTATAGGATTTTTTCAGTGTTTTTCCAATATTAATATACTGCATTATATTCATGTCACGCAAAGTTGTTAACATGAAATCTGTTTCTTCAGCACCACAAAAATATGATGCCTTCTTTATGGAATGGATGCCATTAAAGTGTTTACATGCCTGTTTACGGCGATTAAAAACGGCATATGCCATATATTTTACTACGATTATGAGGTTAATCACATAAATTTGATCAAACTATTGTGTTTACATGAGGTAAAGTTTATTTGCAATATTGCCTAAATTTCATTATAATTTTATTATGAGGGTGCATGTAAATGTAATCATTGAAGTCAAAGTGTCTTGCACCAAAATAGTTGCATTTAAGGTTTTTTTTGGTAATTTTTTTTTTCCATTTGATTTTCTTTTCTCTAATGCTGGATTTATTTACTGGATTTCAGTTAAAAACACTATAATGCAATGTTTTATTTATACAGCATGGATAAAAGACAGCATTCAAACTTTGAATGCAATTTTTTTTAAATGAAATTATCTGAAACATTTTATGGTGTTGCATGGCAAAACTCACTTGTTCAAAAGGCTTTTTAAAAGTCTAATTAAAAGAACATTCACACAAATGAATTAAACAGGAGCCAATAGTTAAATAAATCTGGTGGGTACATCCATAATTATTGTGTAAATACATGTTTTTACATTGTACTTATTTAAAAATACCTGTATGTAATTAACAACTGTAATTAATCTCTGTAATTACATACTAATTACAACTTAACCCCCCCTTAAACCTACCCATACCACCAAACCTGTCCTAACCTTACCCGTATCCACCTCAATAGCAGCACAAGTGTTCTGCAATACAACATCTGCTTAATAATAACAATTTTTTTTTTTTTTGACATGCATAGTAGTTAAAGACACCTAATATAAAGTGATCAATACTTCACTTTGGTACAAAATATGACCCAAGATCCTTAAAAACAATTTGTATTTTATGTGTACTCCATTTAGTACTATTAGAGGATTCAGCTTAAAAACTGCAGGCTTTGTTTTAATTACCTCATAAATTCCACCAAAGAAAGACATGAATTTGCAGAGAAGAGCAGCACACAAACTGGCAATGTGCACAAACGGACCCTACATGATAGAAAACACACACACGTAAGGCTTGTGATGAATCCAAAACAAAGCAGGAACGCTGCAACAACAGTGAGGTCAGGTAAATTAGATCTCAAGCTAAAAACACATTGATCACAAATGAAAAATACATATGTTCACCTCCTTGCCCAGAGGCAAACCACTGCCCAGCGCGCAGGTCAGCCCGACCACTTTGGCCACGAATGTTTTCAGTGTGAGATATTCCTTCAGCACCACTCCTCTGAGAATCGTCTTCATTTCAGGAATACCAGACCCTGGTTGAGAGAGAAATGCTGAATTATGAAGAAGAACAGAAACCTCTTATGAGTGTGTGAATGTAAGTGTGTCTCACCGGCGGCCTGAGGTGCTACTATGTGTGTGAAGCCTGCAGAGAAACTGATGAGAACCACAGGATACGTGACCCAAGCCAAATACTGCAGGACAACGTTACTGTCCAAACCACCGTACATCCATTTCTGTGCTGTAGAAAGCAGAACACACAAGTAGAAACTTACAGAAAGCATGTATGTACTGTAAAAATTTAATTAGATAAATGACAAAGCACCTACACTGCAAAAAAGATGTTTGTTTTCCATTAAAAAGATCTAAACATTCTTAAATCAAGATACATTTACTTGAAAAGCAAAATGACGTGAGATATTACGTCTTGTTTTCTGAAAAAATGCTTAAAATATAGAAAATATAGCTGCAAGCAGCAATTAAGGGGCCAAAGCATTTGGAGATGATTTTAAGCAGAATGGTTGAAAACCCATAAACACAATCGCTTTCAATGCAATATAATTCCTTATTACTTTTGACCAATAGGTGGCGCTGACACCAAATTGATTTGGTGTGGTCAGTGTTGGGTGTCAATGAGACGCACCAAATTTGGTGTCAATTTGCCAAAGCCTTACAGAGATACAGCTTCAGATGCAGTTTGGCATCATGCATCAAATTTGTTGATGTGGTAAATCAAAATGGTTTTGTCAATCGACACAAAATCTATAACTTTTTGCTAGCATAGTCTGAAGATGATCAGAAAAAGTAGGATTTCAAATGAATCAAAATGGCAGACAGTAAGTTTGGCCAATTATGGCATGATTTGGTATGGATGTTCTCAGCAAGATCCAAAGGATCTATCAAGACCAGTCATGACAATAGGCTAAACTTTAACATTTTTCTAATTAGTGACCACAATGCCTCAAAACTTTTTGAGTACATTCAGGACATTGTGTCGAAGACATATATCAAGTTTCATAACGTTATCCAAGTGCATTCGTAAAATATAGCATTTCATGACAAAATTAAAAATGGCCGATGCCCAAAATGGCTGACATGGGAAAATTGGGTATTGTTCAACTCAGTATGCTGCATCGAATCTAAAGAGATTTAAGTCTTGTGATTTTTGGCCAAACTGTTCAGAAATTATAAGCAAAGATAGCCATTTTTCATATTTCCTGACCACTAGGTGGCACTGTGCTGAAACTGTGCAGGTGTCATCAAGTCAAGGAATCAGAGGGGAAAAAAAAACCATTTCCTTATGGTTCAAAAGTTATTAACATAAACATGAGTCCAACTTTGGACAGTTGGTGGCGCTAGAGGGATTGAGTTAGACTCCAAAATTGCTGTGTTTAATGTTCAGACTCTCCTCTATCAGTGTGTCAGTGGTCTCTGAAAGAATTATAGAGCAACTCCAAAAAAACAAACAAAAAAAAAAAAACAGATACAGCCAATAATCATGACAATTCCTGACATCTTCACCTCACACACACACACACACACACACACACACACACAGACTCACCTTGTAATAGGAGGGCGATGCAGAAATCCATAACAAAACTGACCAGCGCCATGACGAGTCCCAGCAAGATGAGGAAGATCCAGTCCTCGCCGACCCGCAACATGAGGAACCGCTGACAGTGCACTGCACAGACTCCACAGAGAAAGACTACATTACCCACAATGCATCAATGCACACCTGGCACAAAAACAGTCCTCACTACCTACAAAGTACCCACAATTCCTAAATTCCAGCAAGGTGTCAATAGCTATGATTCCATCCACCTATGTTTATGCGAATTTTGGCATATTGCATAAATTCTAAAATGCGCATAAAAAGTAATCCATTCAATTGAGGCGAATTCATTGATCAAAATGATTGACATATATTTACAGAAGAAATCCCTTGATGCTCAACAAAATTACTTGCATGACTTTGCTCTGCAGAGGCTATGATTGGATAACTGGACTAACCAGCGGACCAATCGCATTGCAGCATCTCAAATGTTGGTTTGGTGGCTCTGAAATGCCTGAGTTAAAGTCTGTCATCAGAATGATTTGGTTTAATTCCCTCCAGAAGCATCTCACACGATTGAGTTCCCAAACACCAGCATCCGAACACAAGATGGCATGACAGCGTTCATTGTGTTTCGTCTGAGGCTCTGAGACGAAACTCATTTATGATGGAGGAAAAAAAAAAGAGCCCGATTGCAGCAACTTACATTTTTATTACTGATATTTTACACCAATTTCTCACGAAGTGACGATTTTGTTCTTTTGAACACATGGGATGGAAAAAGTACTACAAAAAGTAACTTTATACACCGCAAAAAAACGTGCTGGGCAGTTTTATTAAACTCAACTATTGTTTAAAAATGACTATATGACTGGCTTTAAATGAACCCAAAATAGGTTGCAAATTAAAAATCAGATACATAATTACTAGAGGCAACAATAATAATCAAAAGGTGAACATTAACATTAAACATGTTAATAAATGTTAATTTGCAACATACATTGGGTTCATTTTAAGCAAGCACTATAGTCATTTTTAAACAATAGTTCAGTTAAATAAAACTACCCAGCAGGTTGGGCAAATATTTAACCCAACCGCTGGGTCAAAACAACCCAATTGCTGGGTTTGTCCATTTACAACCCAACTTGGGTTGTTTTTAACCCAGCATTTTTTAGAGAGTAGCTTACATTTTGCAACAATATAAAACAATGAAGCAGTTGAGATTTGCTATATAGTATATATATCTTTTTATGCATGCTTTATGTATGTGGATAAAGTTGGATATTCAATTTATATGGATGTACTTTATATACAGAGCTGGGTGCTAATATAGTTACATTTTGCAATGAAATAATAAAAATCAGTCAGGCGTGTATGTTCTTGAGTGCAACTGCAGGAACGCAGTCCATTAAACTCAATAACAGCATTTCTGCAGTCATTTTGGAAACATTAATTCTTTATTCTTCTCATAAACAACAGGTCTGGAAAAGCATCTCCGTCATCCATAACACAAACACACGGCTGCTGTTAGTATCCACGGCAACCTCGATAAGAGCCAATGATGACTCACCAAATGATGGAGCGAGAAGCAGCGAATGCGAACATGTACGAGACAGGTGGCGTAGGAGTGACAATGTGGACGTGTCTTCAAACACACTTAATGCTCTTAAAATGACTTCTAAGGCAATGTTTCCAGACGTCTTTGAAATGCAGCCACCAACTTTAAACAAAAATGAGACATGAAAGCATGAGCATGAAAGAATGAGATGAACACACACACACACACACACACTGAGGCCTGTGTGAGAAGCGGAACCTCTAAATGTCTTGTTTATGCAGATGTAATGAGGGTGAAGGGTTTATGTAAGAGTGTGTGTGTCACTGCTGGCTTCTGCTTTATAACACCACTCAATCAAAACAAAGTCATTAGCTCGCATTTCTCTCGCTCTTCTTCATTTAACCCCTCGCTTTCTGTTCACAGAACTGAAATTACCTTCTGTTAGCTGATCTAGATTCACTTGTGAGCAGCCGAATGCATGTTTCTCACAGAAAATTTTGGGATGTGATATTTACTATTATACAATCTATATCGAATCTGATTGGCTGAGAGGTCTTTCCAGCCATGCGATATTCTACCAGTATGCCACAGGAACCGTTTCACAGTTTGAATCACTCCACTTCAGCAAGTGTCATGGCGGACAAGCAAGTCCACCATATTTTTACAGATACTACTGTTGTTGTGTAATGCTAGATAGTGTTTAAACATGAGGTATAATTCATTTTGGGCAATCTTTGGTTTTATTAATCTATTACATATTCCAGATGCAAATCGATTTAGATTAAGTGCTATATTAAGCTTAATAACTTTATATTTACATTGAAATTCTGTACTAGAGAGCTGCTATTGTACGATTGACTTTGTTTATTTTCTATTGTACAAACGTCTTATTGTTATATGACTATTGTTGTTCATTTAAATATTGTTTAATAAATAATGTTTTATATAAATAACATGCCTTATTTGGTATTGAGAAAGGGTCTGTGTCAATGATTGTGGTTTCGACTTTAGTGAAAGTTACATTAATATGCCATTAGATGTCGGCAAAATCTGTATGAGTGAGTGAATCAGTCGCAAAGACTTTTATTTTGAAAGGGACTGAAACAAGGGCGTTGTTTTTACTTTAAACATCTTACAGAGCAACTGACAAATGCAATATCTAGCGCTGTTGTGGGAAATCCCCTTAACTGTTAAAAGGACAAAGACATCGCTTTCCTCAGCGGATATTCAAATTGATTTTGTGATTATGAATATAAGATTGACCTGAAGAATATCAGCTAGATGCAGGTAATACGCTCGCTTTAAGTCGATCTCTCTCTCTCATAATACTCTACATATGAGCAATATCACACAAGTAGCCGTGAGATATGGCTGTATATCAGCACAGCTGTGATTACCTACAGCCGAATCATATCGCCATATCGCACTGCCATATCGCACAGCTACCCGTGTGATATTGCTTATTTGCATTATATCAACTAAACATAAATGCAAAAACAAAGTCAAAGTGTTGAATTGGTTAAGGGCTATATTAAGATTCATAACTTTATATTTACATTTAACCTAAATTCTGTACTAGAGCGCTGCTTTTGTACGTTTCACTGAACTGTTTGCTTGTGTTTATTTCCTACTCTACAAATTTCAAACTGTTATATGGCTATTGTTGTTCATTTAAATATTATTGTTCAATAAATATTGTTTTATATAAATAACATGCCGTATTTGGTATTGAGAAAGAGTCCGTTAGTGTCAGTGATTATGGTTTCGACTTCAGTGAAAGTTACATTAATACGCCATTAGATGGCAGCAAAGACTGTCTTTATTAGTGAATCAGTCAGTAGCAAAGACTTTTATATTGAAATGGACTGAAAGAAGGACATAGATTTTACTTTAAACAACATTTTACAAGACGCAACTGAAAAAATGCATTGTTTAACGCTGTCATGGGAAATCCCCTTAAATGTTAAAAGGACAAAGACAATCAAACTGATTTTGTGATTATGAATATAAGATTGACCTATATCAGCATGGCCATGATTCGTAGGTAATCACAGCGTGCTGATATACGGGTAGGAGTGCTGTTATCACTAGAATATTGCACGGCTCTCAGCCAATCAGATTTGAGAACCAGAAAGAACTGTCGCATAAAATACAATAAGCTTCAATGAAGCGACTCAGCGTTCCTTCGTAACTAGTCCTAAAGTGACATTCTAGAATTAGTAACGGAGGCTTGGACTCATTTGTTAAAGTGTCAACTTGAGATTTGAATCTGTGGCAGAAGGACGTAGTTCTGCACAAAAGAGTTTTTAAAGACACTCCATTGTTGTTCTTATTTATTTAAACACTTGTGCCGTCGAACTGTTGTATAAACGCAATTATCACACTCGTAGCCGTGCGATATGGCTGTATGTCAGCACGGCTGTGATTACCTACAGCTGAATCACATCTGTGTTGATATACAGCCATATCGCACAGCTACTCGTGTGATATTGCTTATTCGCATTATATCACTTAAACATAAATGCAAAAACAAAGTCAAAATGTTGAATCGAGTTTAATTATTGCCTCAACTAAACCAGCGTTTGTTATGATACGCCACTTGTATCTTCTTATTGGAAAAACTGCACTGTTTAAAAACCATGAGCTACTGGTGTGTTACTGATGAATGAAGTTATTACGGAAGCATCCGAGCATCATGACTTTTATTTAGCTTCTCCCAAGAACTGTTAATGTATTTCCCAGTACTGTATATGTCAGAAAAACTAAGAGTACAAACACATTAAAGAATCAGTTCATCAATGGATCAGAGACTGATGGTGACTGTTTTATTGAGGAGTATTTAGTTTGTATTAAGTACATATGTTAGAAGTGATGAGTTAATAAAACAACAACTTAATATTTATTGGTTTAAACGGATGCATTTAAATTGTATTTTTACCAGAAAAAAAGTCCGGACGTGATGATTCCAGGGCATATGGAAACCCTGAGAACAAACCACAGACAGTTTGAGGAAAAGTGTGTTTGTAGAGGAGAAACCAGAGAAATGACCAGAGAAAGTGTGCCAAAAAATAAGAGCGAGCGAGAAAGAAAGAATGTATGAGAGAGAGAGAGAGAGACAGAGAGAGAGACCGAGAGCTGGCAAAAGACACATTTTAGAGATTAGAGAACAGATCAGCTTGTTATTAACAAACACACACACACAAACTCACGCAAACTGACAGCAGCCTAATATACCTGCTGCCAAATTATGAGATAATATTAAAATATCTATATGGCAGTTTTTCCCCATGGTATTGATGTCAAAATTGTGGCCAATGAAAATGCTGAGTGGACAGTGACATTGGAAAACCACTCGCCACAGTGACTGGTGAGCAAAAAAGTTCATGTCAAGCCCTGTATACACACACACACACTCTTAACATTTATTCTGTACACTCACAGACACACACACACTCTCTCTCTCTCTCTCTCTCTCTCTCACACACACACACACACACACAAACACACAAATCTCTAAATGAGTGTAAATGTCTTTCACAGGATGTTTGACAGTGAGATTAACCAGCATGGCAGAGAGAAAAAGAGAAAATGAAGCGGGTCAGTGAAAATTAAAGAGCCGGCCTTTTGAAACAACTAGTGAGGTTGTCATGGTGACGTATGGAGGGATAGTTTTCTGTAGTGATGATGTCACAGAAAGTGACAATTTAATCTATTTAGTGCTTCACTGTTGCCATGACAACAACAAACTGGTCATCCATCCACCTAAGGAGAGGAGAGGAGCGGCAACCTGTAACCATGGTGACCTGTGGCATGACACAGATCTCCTGCTGACATCACATCTGTTACAGGAAAAGAGTGTGTGTGTGTGCGTGTGTGTGTGCGCGTGTGTGTGTGTGTGTGTGTTTGTGTCTGTGTGAGAGTGTGAGTGTGTGTGCGCTCATCTGCCTCTCAATGTTTAATGAATGATCTCATTGTTGGCTTCGACTCCCAGAATCACACAGAAAGTGAAATCTACTCCCTCAGATAAAGACTGAACTGACCGTTGACCTCTGACCCCTGACGCTCTGATGGTCTGATGTTACATACACTAATCAAACCTCAGCATGTCTCTCTTATGTCACCCAGCGCTCATGTTCCCTCAGTAGAGTGATGCCGCCCCCATCAGGACAAACACTCACACTACAACTACTGCATTTCACCAAAAAAAGCCCTTATTTTCAATATTACTTACTTTTATGACTTTTTCCAAAATAAATTTCTCATTACAATAGAAAAGTGTCTAGACATTTTAATAATTCCTATTATTTATTCCCAATGGAGACTGTCATCACATATTCATTATTTACTCATTATTGTAGAGTAAAAATACTGTGAAAAAATGATTTAATCAGCATTAATTAAACGCAAAGCAACAAATAAAATAAGAAAAATAATTAACTAATTAATTTTTGGTAAGGGCATAATTAAAAGCAAGAAAGGACAGATTTGTTTTAAACAAGTCAAGGACAAGGTTAGAAACTGATAAAGTGTAAAGGGTTTTTGTGTCCTGTAGGGGGCGCAATAATCAACTGAAACACTACAGTAAATGATGTTAATAAATGAACCCTTAGAATAAATACTTTCATCA